>APFE031126082.1:0-36369 GCA_000404065.3 Pinus taeda | reverse complement strand
GTAGATCAAGATGTAGAGTATAGATTAAGAAAAAGAGAATGAATTCTTGTGAGTCCTTGCATGGAGGTCTTCTTGGAGTCTTTAGTATAGCTAGGAAGCGCTCCTAGCTAGATCCAAAGCTTGGTCCTACACATAAGAGAGAGAATAAAACAACCTTCACAACATAATATCTTGATAATCGGAACTATCAGAAACATATAAATATTATCGAATAAATAAATACAAACCAAAATTCCATACATCCATTAGTGAAATAGAAGAAGTAAAGAACGAATAGAAACATATAGAAGGAAGAAAAACTGATCTATATGAATAAAGGAGTTGGAGGAAAGTTACAACAATCAGATGTAGTTGCAACAACACCTCCCCCAACTCATAGCTCCAAAACTCTCCCTCTCAAGATAGATCTCAGCAGCATGAAAATACAAGAATTCCCATCATTTTTTCAATGGCCAAGCCTCCAATATATAGGAAAGTAAAGGCTATGAAGATTTCCCAAATTCCTCATTAGTTCAATTCGGGAAAAATCTTTTGGGTGAATAATGTTTCCTCATATAAAAATGGTCTTTTCCACTTTTTAGATGCTTTTGTGCTTAGGAAAAAGCTTTCCGATGCTTTATGGCTCTTTTCCGCTTTTGTATGCTTTTATTTTTAGAAAAAAGCTAAAGATGAGGATAAAGAGATCACATTCCACCATATGAGTTTCCAAAAGTGAACAAGAGTGTCAAATTCAAATTCTAGTTTGCTTATGTTTTAGTTTTTTTAATATATATTTAGTTATAGTATTTTTTTTTATTTTTTTTCTAAAAAATATATTTTAGTTTTTTGGTATTTTTTCTATATAAAATTTATTTATTTTTTTTTATAAAAATGGATTTTAAACATTCCATTCATGCTAAATTTATGATTTTATGATCTGAGTTTAAATTATATATAAAAAAGTAACTCAATGCCATCTGTTCTGTCGTTGAGATGGGTGTTATACATCTATTCCTTACTAGGTTATAGAATGTGCTTGGGTTTTCTTAATGTAATAAAATTAATTATGTTCTTCATTATATCTTGAAATGTTCATCTTGAACCAGGCTAATAAAACAATAAAGTTAAAATAGGTTTGCCTTTGTCCTTTGTAGATCTTTGTCCCCATTAATCTTGATCTTAATAGATTAATTGTCTTATGGTGGCCTTGAGTGGTCACTTCCATTAGTTGCATGCTTTATAATTTTCTGTTAGTGACATTTTTTAGGCTTGATAATATGCTATTTAATTTATCAAAATGGTGATCTATTGTCCATATTATTGTTAAATATGTTGGGTTTTTGAGCCATGTTTTAGCCATAAACGTTCCCAACAATGTTAGATGTTATTTTTATAATGCAAAATGATTCCATTGCTTTTGATAAATGTTTGATATTTTTTTTTAAGATTGCATTGATTGATTGAAAATGTTATGGATATTTTTTTAGTTTCTTAAATTGTTATGTGATAAAGTCAAAAAGTCACCTCTATTTTTAGTTCATTGGTCAATTTCCCTTAAGGCCATCAAGTTCACCATTCGGTCCCAGGTTAAGGAAATATAGGAGTCATGAAGTGGAATTGTCCAAGCACTTAAATCTTGAGACAAGTTTTTTTTTAGTCACATTATACTTCCTTTCTATGTAAATTCTCGATGAAAATAATCTCATGGAACATGAAGGGCCTCAATAGTAAAGGAAAACAAAGACTCCTAAAAGAAAAATGGTACGCAGAGCACCCATCAATAATGTTGATATAAGAAGCAAAAATATTGAGTGAGTTTCTACCTCATATAATTAGAAAATGGGAGATGAATTTCCAAGTAGTAGTGGTTGATGCTTAGAGATACTTGGGTGGAATGGTTATTATTTGAAATGATCAAGACATCAAGGTTAAAAATGTGTTTACCTCTTTTCGCATTATGACAATACAATTTTAGTTAATTGACATCGAGGACTACTACCATGTATCTAATGCCTATGGCTCCAATATAGCAAATGGAAAACCTCTAGTTCTCAATTCTCTTTCTAGCACAAGTAATTTATACTCCCCATCTCCATGGATTATTGGGAGTGACTTCAATATTATCAAGTGTCTCGAGGAAAAGAAAGGGTGAATCACAATGTTTAACAAGATATTTTGTAAGCTATACAATTAAAGCCATAAAGTAGTCTCCATTAAAGTTGTCAAGCAATGAGTCTCCAACGCACACATGTGGATCAATGAGATGTAATACATGTGTGTGTGGTGACTAACTTAATACACCACTCTAATAACTCCACAAACTTATGTATTTCACTCCGTCACATAAATTGATAGTAGTGTGACATAAGTAAACCAATAGTAGACATTAAAGCTTTAGGCAACAAACATTCCCTACATCCCCAATTAGGTGCTTAAATGATGAAGTGAAATGCAAGGAGAAACGAGTAATTCATGATTTAACCATCACAAACATGTGATCAAGTGTGAGTAGGAGTGTATATATTCATATATTTTCCAAAGAGGGAGTGAATACATGAGTTACCATTCATTGGCCCTTATTTTTCTTTCTTTTTCATTTTCTTAAATATAGGACTTAGGGAATAAGGTTTTCATAAGTTTGGCATAACTCGTAGATATAAGATTTACATGAATTTTCACTTCAACCTTAGAGTTTAGACTTAGATAAATCAACATAGTTAACGATTTTGGCTTTCACTTTTTTATTTTATTTGATCACAAATGACAAAATGGGAAATATCTTGCCACAAATCTATGAATGCTTAATCATAACGGTGTCATGTGATGAGAAAAAATTAATGATGTTATTCTCTACGAAAATGATGGGTATTCTTGAGAAAATCTTGTGCTTGTGGATGTCTCCTCTCTGGTTGAGAGGGAGTGAGGGTAGACACCATATTATCCATGTTTCATGTACTATGGCTAGGACTAACAATCGTAAGCCTAGTGGGGAGAATGGTGGATTGGATAAACATCTGGGACCAATATTCTTTGAGAATTTGGACTTTGACTAGGACTAATCATCATAAGTCAAGTACATGAATCCAAGATAAGAATAGTCATGAGGATTGGCATTCCCTGGTGTCAAATATTATGATAGTGGATTAGGAAATGATCATGTGAGGACATACCTGGTGAACAATCTGGTGGGGTAAGTGCCTAGAGAGGCAGTGGCGTCCAAATTTATGCGTCCCAACATTGTGCTCTGATCTAATGGAGAGATAAACTTGTTAGTCAAGGCCTTACTATTTTGACAATGTTGGCTATGATGATGTAAATCATCATTGATGCTTATCAATCTAGATCCCTTCTTACATGAATATTTCAACTTGAGAGTACTTTTTTGTCTCATTATGAGTATCTCCCTAGTTTATAGGGAGGGTCATTATCTTCATTATCGCCATTATCACCACCATCAATTTCATCATTATTGTCATCATTTCATTATCGTCATAATCACCATTCATGTCTTCATCATCATCATCATCATGATTATGGATATTGTCCTCAATTGTTCATAATTATAGGCATCATAAGAAATATCATCGACCTAAAAAATGTTACGAGTGCTCGAAAAGGGTTGTCAGGACACATGATATATGCAAGAAAAATAATAACTTTATTTTTTAGAGATGATCAATGATCATCATCATTACTACCATTATCATTGTCATTATAATTGTCATCATCCCCATCATCATAACTAATATAATTTTTATCATAATTGTTGTCATCTTCATTATGAACAGCATAATCATCATTCATGCCATTATTGTTCTTGATGATGACCAAGATGAAAATAATGATGATCAGATGATGATGAATTGGAAGATGCCGCCAAAGATAATTATTATGATTTTGACCATGACAACATTTAAAAATTGGGAATAATGGCCAAGGTCATTAGCATCATCATCATCATTGTCATTGTAACTCTCATCGTCTTTATCATCATTGTCATTATCATAACAATCACAATTCATGTCATCGTCATCATCTTAATTATCATCATTGTTATAATTATTGACATTTTCATCAGTTGTTCATAATTTTCAATGTCATAAGAAATATCATCAATGCAAAAAATATGATGTGTGTTGGAAAAGGAATGCAAAAGTGAACAAAAAAATGGGGTAAAAATAGACGTAAATTTGGATGAAGAGTGGACACAACATAAGTAGATGCAGAACAAGACAGAAAAATTGACACAAAAGTGGATGAAAAATTAGATGCAATAGCTGATGCAAACTTGAACACAAAATAGGATTCAAACATGGATGAATAAGTGGAAGAAAACATGGGCACAATAGTAGGCATAAAACTTAGCATGAATTGTGGTGAAGCAAATGTGGATACTACAATGAATGTAAAACAAAAAAAGACAAACTTGAATGCAAAAAGGAGGAAAAATTGGATGTAAAAAGGGATGTAAACATGGGCCATACATGGGTGCAATAGTGAACGCAAAATTATTTGTAAAATTGGACGAATCAAAAGTGGATGTAAAAGTAGATTCGAAATGGGATGCAAAAAAAAAAAAAAAAAAAAAAATATTTGATGCAAACTTGGACACAAAAGAGGATACAAATGTGGATGCAATAGTGGAAGAAAATGTGGGTTGCAACGAGAGGCATAATATATGGCACAAATCATAGCACAAAAAAAGTGGATGTAATAATAGACAAAAAAAAAGATGCAAACTTAGATGCAAGACAAGATGCTATAATGGATGTAAAAGTGGATGCAAACACAGGTGCAACATGAGAAACAAAATTGGATGCAAAATATGGATGCAATGCAAGTACATGCAAAAGAAGATGCAAAATGAGATGCAAAACCCAACACCAAAGTGGATACAAAAATAGATGCAATGTTTTATGCAAAAGAGGATGCGAAGATGGATGCAAAATTGGAAGAAAATGTGGATACAATAGTAACAAAACATAGCACAAATTGTGTCACAACAAAAGTGGATGTAATGATAGATACAAAAAAAGAAGAAAATGAAGATGAAAAATAGGATGCAAAAAGGGATGTAAAAGTGGGCGTAAACATGGGTGTAACAATGGATGTAAAATATGATGCAAAAGTTGATGCAACAAAATTCTATGCAAAAGTAGATGCAATACGAGACACAAAACCCGATGCAAATCTTGACACAAATAAAAATGGATTAAAAATAGATGTAAAAGTCGATGAAAACCTAGATGTATATGAGGATGCAATTGTGGATGCAAATTTAGAAACAAAAAAGGGTGCAAAGGGAGGTGTCAAACTAGGTGCAAATTATGGCACAAGAAAAATGGATGCAATAGTGGACATAATAACAAATGAAAAAGAGGATGTAAATATGGATGAAAACCAAGATGTAAAAGTCAATGCAACAAAAGTAGATGCAAAATTAGATGCAAAAACTAGACACAAACCTCGATGCAAAACTTGGCGCAAAGGGGATGGAAAAAATATGCAAAAAAGGATGCAGAAAATGATTTAAAAAATGATGCAAAAGAGGATGCAAGACATGATGCAAGTGTAGGCGCAAAAAGTGGATGAAATAGAGAATACAAAAGATGGTGAAACAAAATTAGGTGCCAAACTTGATGCAAAATATGGTGCAAAGGATGGCACAAAACTTGGCATAAAATGTGGTGTAAAACTTGGTGTAAAATCTAGTGCAAAACCTATTACAATACCTGGTGCTAAACTTGATGTAAGACTTGGTGTAAAACTCGGTGAAAACTTTGCATCAATTTTTGCACCATATTTGATAAATGGACACAAATAGCACCAAAAATGGTCTCTAGACGCAAAAAAGGAAGCAAAAAGGGATGTTAATCACAGGGTTTTGTTGTAGTGTAGGAGGCTTTGCTTTCTTGAATTCCTCTGACAAGTAATGCTTCTCACTCCTCCTATACAAATGGTGGCAGTGATGACGATGATGTCTATTACCCATCTTTCCAGGTGTATCCAAGAACCTACCAATGGCTACCATATGCCCCATTGGTCCTTTCCTCCTCTTCATGACTGATCCTAAGCGATCCTTGTCACTGCAAATCTGATGGACTCTGAAGGATGACTGAGTTAATTTCTGCTTGTTTTTCCTGTGCTCTGCAAATTATTTCCTCTGACTAAATGCTCCTTTCATTATTCACCTTTCAAATTATAATATCTGCTTTCAAACTTCTAAATGTACCTGCTATGTCATGGGAATACTCATCACAATGTTGTTCATCTAATTTGTAGGGAGAATCATGTGAACTGTATTCCACCATTCATCTAGTCATATAGTTCTTCTTCTTCCTGTAAACACACCATGTTAGGTAAACCAAATATAAACATGATCAAACATACCTCAGTGAAGTTCAAGGGAGGTTATCTCGTCTGCACAATCAATCCAGATTAGCACAACATATGTATATACAATGAAATCAATATATTAATCATCTCAACATCAACATCATCAACCTCTACATGATGACACAACTACAATAATGACTATCACAATGAACACATATACAACTAACATGCATGCATAACGAACACATATACAACTAACATGCATGCATGATAAACACATTCCTCCCATCCATTCCAAGTGTTGAACCTGGGAGCTCTGATACCAATCTGTAACCACCCCCTCCCACATTTACCCAATTTCACTAGCTTGCTAGGGTAAACATGAGACAAAGAGTTACTATGACATGACTCGACCTCCACCAGTTAAAGAAGTGGGACCGACAAACTGATCACAAGCTTACAACTCACCTCATCCCTTAGGGCTACAAGGCACTCAGGGGCAAAAGAACCACCCCAGGTGACCAAACCCTGAGTTGGGCCTGCTTTTCAAATAACTTAACCCTAATTTTATGCATGACAAGGCCTCCATGTGGTTGAAGGCCTCCAACCACACTCACAAGCCTACCTAAGTGCGGTTGTGTCCCAAATTGTCCAATTCAGAGGAGGCATCCCAAGATCTGAGCCACAATTCTAGGCCAATCTTCAAACTACTACCCAGAACTACCTGAGACTTCTCAAATCATGAATGACATAGCAACAAGGCTACACATTCAAACTTAGAGGCATAACTCGACCTAGAATTCCTAGAACATAACAAACATTTCATCAAACACATGGAAAACATGTTAGCTACAGGTCATGAATGCATATCTGATCATAATAGTCTGAGATTCATCTGAGAATCACCAAGAAGGCTCTATGCCCTCCTCACATAGCAACAACAACAATTATTAGTCCATACATTCACTAACCAATCAATAACTAAACCATTCATGACGAGAGCCATAAATGATACACATGATATAACCAACATACAACCATAAAATAACCAGCATAAAAGCCATGGCAACTCAACTATAATATCACCAATATAATTGCTACACATTTACATGAATCACAATAGAATAATAACTCTTTTTAACATATGAAAATGTCAGCCAAGTAGGGGACTAACACATACCACCAGACCAAAGATTGGGTTGAACCAAATCTCTCTTCCAACCAATCACCTCCGCTCCATATTCTAAGAATGAATGTGGAATATCATGGAATAAACCAAGACAACCAAACTAGGGCTTCTAGAGGCCAAATCACCTCAAGCCTCAACCAATGATTCCACCTCATGGTTGAACATCACTAACTGTTGAGAAATGGCAATAAGAAATTCCAGTTTAATTTTTCCTTTAATTAAATTGTGAATTAAAACCAATTTTTTTCTCATAGCAACTTGTAAATAGTTAATTCTCCTGATCAGGATGAGGAACAGGGTAGGTGTGATCATTACAAGGCAAGGACAGTGGGATGTGATCTCAGGAATGAGGCCACCCTTCCAGCAAATACAATGAGTAATCGGCCAACACAAGGTTCAAGGAAACAGAGTGGGGGAGGTGGAATGAAGATGATTAGAAATAGTGGCGGCGGGGATAGCAGAGTGAGAAGCATGGCGAAGAGACAGTATATGAAGGTGGTAGAGGGGGAAGGTAAGTGCATTACAGATGGGTCGAAGGAGAAGCAGAACGTGGAGAAACCAGACGAAACCATCAGGGAGGTCCTCGGTCTCTGGTATGTGCCTTTTGCGTTTCCTGTTGTCGTTTTATCTATCATTATAGGTAGAATGAATAGGTGCCATGTTTGTGAAGGCCCCGATGATGAAAAGGGCTAAAGGGAGAGTGAGTGACCCTCTGTAATACACTGTGAAGGCCATCTGGAATTGTCCCGGGCTGGAAATTCGAAGGAAAGAGTAAACTGCAAATGGGAGCATAGCCTGAGGGACAATGTGGAAAACAGAGGAGTGAAATCCATGGTAGGAATGGAAGGGTGTCCCGGTCGAAGGGACTCAAAGAAAATGCCCGCAACTTACCATATGCTTCATATGATAGAGGGACAAACACATTTTCAATGCCTGAATAATGGATATCAGCGTCAGAATCAAAATAAGGAAGGGGATTGCAGCAGGGGCAGGGAAAGAACCAAAAGGAAACCGATAAGCGAAGACAACGAGGAAAACCTTAAAAAACTGACACCTGTAATTGATGATTGTGTACAGGAGAAGGTAGGAGAAAGGATGGCACGACCGGGACGCGGAAGAGGACACAGAAGAAGAGGCCACCCAAGGCAAGAAAACCCAGGATTTAGACCAACGGAAGCCCCTGGCAATCAGCGAAGAAGGAGAAGGACCACCAGAACTGTGGTTCAGGAGGCGGATCAGGTGTACCATGAAGGAACAGATGAGGATATTCGTCATATCATTCAAAATATAGAGTCAAGCGTGCTGGAGGAGCAGTCGGGGTTAGAGGTAGAAGAATGGGTAGAAATGGTAAGTGACCCAGGAAATACGAGGGGAAGGTTAACATTGTACAGGCAGTCTTTGCACATATACTGGGTTCTCAAATGCCTCCTGGCCAAGGCCTTGGAACAGGTAGAAAAGGAGATGGCAGAAATAGCCAATGGAACCCCATACTTGCAGAAGGAAATGAAGAATTTCCAGGTCATTATGATCAATCAGAACAATAAACTGGAGGAGATGTCTCAGCTTCTGTCCCAGATGGTAGGAAAGCACCAGAGTCAGGAGGAAAAAATGGAGATCCCCATGGAGATGGACCAGCACATGGGAACCAGGAAGAAATGATTTTCTTGAAGCTATGTTTGTCAATTTTTGATCTTATCCTTGTCCCAGTCTCATGCAAAATAGTAGCTTAATCGGTAGTTTCAGTTGTATAGTGCACATAGCTAGTATGGAAAGACTTGTCAAATTTTGCTTTTGGAATGCTTATAGTAAACTCAGTTGGCCAACAGATTTGGTTTCCCTTTTTGACAGGTTGAGGCCACCAAAACGATGTATCTGGCTTCTTGTTTATCTTGAATAGAAAAGAATGGTACTACCTCCACTTACAAAAAAAAAAACTTGTAAATAGTTAATTAAGTTTAATTGACTTAATTATCTTACGAATTTTGAGTTGGAAGTCTTTTTGTAGTCACACATATGTTCTCCCTAAATTTTAGGGGTCTAGGATGAGTTTATTTGAGTTGTAATTAGATAACTTAGTTTGACTGAGTTATGGTCAGTTAAACTAGTTCTAATTGTTTGTGGAACTAATAGAGGTCTAGTAATGAGTTGGTTCATTGGTGCATCCTCAATGCTACTCTAGCTAAGTGGAGATTCACTCAAGATAAACTCATGCATGTCAGTTCAGAGGAAGACCCAATTGAGACTATAGTGCAAGGACAATGTACTATCAGTTGTAGAATGATCCGAGTTGTAAAGATCACGCATGCAATCAGAAGAGGACCTAAATTTGGATTGCACGCTTATAGAAGAAGAAATTCCCAATTAAATATGGTCTATTCCTCTTAAGAATTGCACAAGGAAATAGGGGCTCAACAGGCAGCAGAAATTGGCTAAGTGTTTGTCAGAGGCTTGTGAGGTACAGAGTTAATCATACTTGTGCAGGAATTGTTCTTGTGAGAAAAAGCTTTGTATTATCACTCATATTTCTGATTAATGCAATAGATAGTCGGGGTTTTAAGAAGTGGCTTTCCCCATAGAAACAATTGTGTTATGTGTCTTTGATTATCTTCCTCTTGTCAATTGTTGTTTTTCATTGATCACTAGTTTCCACTGTTTAAAGAGTAGAATAGATTCTCGTCTTGTGTTTTAGTACATTACATGCGCTGTGAATCTACATGAAAATCTACATGGTATCAGAGCTGAAGACAATATACTAGAGGAGATTTCGAAGTTTTGAGTTTTGGGTTACATGTGAAATTCAAATTTGCAATACATACTTCAGGATCGACACATGGCGTTCTATGGTTTGCGGCTTGAGTATGCCTTGGAAGGCAACTCAAATTATATATCGTGGAAGGATAGGATGGAGGTCGTGTTGAATGATAATGGATTGAAGGAATTCATTGATCAAGACATTCCTAAGCCACCAACATCGAATGCAAAAGATCTGGCAGAATGGAAGAAGTGTGTAGCGAAGGCGAGGCGGATAATCCTTCAGGGAGTTCAAGACCACATTGTCTTGAGTTTCCATGGGAAGGAGACTATGTATGCTATGTGGAAAGCATTGAAAGACCTTTTCTAGAACAACAATGGCCATAGAAAGTTGGCACTGAAAGATAAATTTCGAAAAATCAAGACGAAGAAAGGCGAGACCATTCCAAAATACTTGACCAACTTCATAACTTATCATGATGAGCTTGGAAGTGTTGGAATAACCGTTGTCGAGGATGATATGGTGAGCCTAGCTCTCCTAGGCCTTCCCAAGAGTTGGAATAGATATCAGGACGCTGTGAATGGGAGGGAGAAGCTGCCAATTTGGGAACGACTATGGTCAGATTTGATGCAGAAGGAGATCAAAAGGAACACCAGAGATGGTTCCTCATCAAAGGCTGATGATGAGGAAAATTGTGCCTTAGCGGGAAAGGCAAGGAAGGGGAAAGGGAAGGTGTCCCATTCCAAATCAGGTTCTCGTCATGGAGGCAAGAAGAAATACATGTTGAAAGTTAAGTGCTTTCATTGTCACGAGCTGGGACATTTTGCTACAAATTGTCCCCTCAAGAAGTCCAAGAAGAAGTCTTCAGGAGGAGCGGTGGGTGAGGCTTTTGCCTCTCGATTCGAATCGGAATTTACTCTCATTGCATGCATGGTATCATCAATGATGGGTAGTGTATGGCACCTTGACAATGGAGCTTCATTCCACATGACTAGTGACAAGGAGTTGTTCAGTGACCTAGAGGAGAAGGATCTCCAAATGCATATTGAGATGGGTGACGACGGGAGGTATAGTGCTACTAGATTGGGCACAATTACTTTTCAAAGTGAGTAGGGTTCCCCTCTCACCTTGGGGGATGTTATGTATGTGTCCAGGTTGAAGAAGAACTTAGTATCGATTGCCATGCTTGAGGATAGAGGCTATGATGTGATTTTTTCGAAAGGAAAGGCATTCCTTTGACACATAGCCATGAGTCAAGTAAAGAAGATAGGGATTTGAGTTAAGAACCTCTATAAGCTAGAGGTAGAGGATTGTGTTGCTTTGAGCACGAAAGAATAAAAGATGCAGAGTCGAGATGTTGGTGAGTTGTGGCATAAGTGATTGGCCACTTGCATCATGGGGCTTTGAAAATCATGAAGCATATCTCTACAGGTCTTTCCAAAGGTACACTAGAGCAAGTTGATACATGCAAAGGGTGTACTTTGGGAAAATACACCAAGGCTTCCTTTCATGACAAAGACAGTCGAGCAGAGGTGATTCTAGAATGAGTCCATTCAGATGTGTGTGGACCATTCTCGACAGTATCCATGGCTAAACATAAGTATTATGTTATATATGCTGACAACTTTTCTCATAAATGTTGGATATTTTTCATGCAAAAGAAGGATCAAACTTTCACAAAGTTTTGTGAATTTAAAGCATTGGTCGTGAAAGAGTTTGGCAAGAATGTTAAATCTACGAGGAGTGATAACGGTGGTGAGTATATCTCAAATGAGTTTAAGAACTTCTATGCTGCAGAAGGGATTAAACGGGAGTTGACGACACCCCATAACCCACAACAAAATGGGGTGGCTGAAAGGAAGAACCAAAGTATTGCAGGGGAAGCATGGGCGATGTTGCATGATCAGGGCCTACCACTACACTTGTGGGCTGGGGCATGCAACACAACAATTTATTTGCAGAAACATAGCCTGCAACAGATTCTTGGGATGAAGACACTAGAGGAGGCTTATTCTGGTAAGAGACCAGATGTTGGTCACTTCAAGATTTTTGGGTCATTGATATATTTCCATGTGACCAAAGATGCACAGAAGAAGCTTGAGCTGACAACAGAGTTGGGGATATTTGTGGGGTACATTGATACACCTCACAACTATCGGGTGTACTTGTTGACCATTAGGATGACAATGGTTTGCAGGGATGTAAGATTTGATGAGGAGAAGGCCATGCGAGTTTCCCTAGAGAGGGAGCTTGAGCTACATGCGGTTGAGGATATTTTAGCTCCTAAGGTTGAGGAGCCTTAGATTGATGTGGAGCAACCACATGTAGAGGATTTGAGAGTGGAGACATCCACTCAAGTAGAGTCTTCCAGAGATGGAAGAAAGTGCACCAGAGAGGTTGACAATTTATTGCATGACGCACAAGAGCATGTGGGAGAACCCACATCTCAACGCAGGCATAGGAGGTCACCTGAGAGGTACATTGGATACATGGCTCTTATGAGCGGATGTGTTGAGATAGAGCCATATTCCTTTGAGGAGGCAGTGCAACAACTGCTTTGGGTTGATGCCATGGTGGAGGAGTATGACTCCATAGTTCGTAACAGTGTTTGGGATGTGGTCCTAAGACTCAAGGACAAGTCAGTGGTGAGCTCTTGATGGCTTTACATGGTAAAGCAAGCTACATATGGTAGTGTGGAGAAGAATAAGGCCAGGTTTGTGGCCCGTGGCTTTTCACAGGTAAAAGGGATTGACTAGGATGAGACAATTGCTTGTGTTGCAAGGTACTCATTGATCATATCTATATTGGCAATATCATCGCAAATGGATTGGAAGATACATCAAATGGATGTAAATACAATCGTCCTTAATGGTATGATTGAGGAAGATGTGTACATAGAGCGACCTGAAGATTTTGAGACCTTCAACTGCGAGTCGCATGTGTACCAGCTCAAGAGGGCGTTATATGGGTTGAAGCAAGCACCCCATGCTTGGTACACCAAGATTGGTAACTACTGCACCAGGTTGGGCTTCACCAATAGTGAAGTGGATGTGAACCTATACCACATAGTGGTGAAAGGTAAATTGTTGATCATTGTGTTATATGTCGACGATTTGATTTTGACAGACAATGATCAGCTCATCAAGTCTTTCAAGGAGGACCTTGCAAGAGAGTTTGAGATGAAGGACATGGGGCTCGTGCATTAATTTTTGGGCATGGAAGTATGGCAGGGTGATGGGGAATTGTTTATGTCTCAAGGCAAGTATGCCAATGCGATACTTAAGAGGTTTCGCATGAAGAGCAACAAACCCATGGAGACTCCTCTAGCTGGTAACTGAAGGAAGGAGGATGCTACTTCAGGGGAAGTAGTGGCAGCTATTGTTTATAGGTAGCTTGTGGGTTCACACATGTATTTGGTGAACACATGACCAAATATGTTCTATGTAGTTAACAAACTTAGTCAAGTTATGGTTAGGCCTACCAAGATGTATTGGAAGGCGACAAAGCATGTGTTGAGATACCTAAAAAGCACTACTCAATGTGGATTGTGGTACAATCAGACTGAGGTAGTGAAGCTTCAAGGCTTCACTAATGTAGATTGGGTAGGGAGTCCATCCTATAGAAAGAGCACACCAGGAGGGATCTTCAATATTGGGTTAGGAGCAGTTTCTTGGTACAACAAGAAACAAAGATCGGTTGCACTCAGTATGGCAGAGACAGAGTACATGGTTGCAAGTCAGGCAACATGTGAGGCCATCTAGATGAGAAAGATTCTAGTTGGATTGTTTGGTCAGTAGATGGATCCAGCTGTGATTTACTGTAATAATCAGAGTTGTATCAAACTCTCTAGAAATCCAATTTTTCATGATCGGTCTAAGCATATTGATATCCGATATCATCATCTTCGAGATTGTGTATTGAGGCAGATTATGTTGTTGGAGTACATTCACACGGAGGAGAAAGATGCTCACATTTTGACAAAGGCATTGTCGAGATGTAAATTCGAGTTTCATAGAGATAGGATCGAGGTAGCTGATAATCCCTTTCTTGTTGAGAGGGAGTGTTGAGAAATGGCAACATGAAATTCCAGTTTAATTTGTCCTTGAATTAAACTGTGAACTAAAATCGAATTCTATTCTCATAAGAACTTGTAAATAGTTAATTAAGTTTAATTGACTTAACTAGCTTAGGAATTTCGAGTTGGAAGTCTTTCTGTAGTCATGTATATGTTCTCCATAAATTTTAGGGGTCTAGGACGAGTTTATTTGAGTTGTAGTTAGATAACTCAGTTTGACTAAGTTATGGTCAGTTAAACTAGTTCTAACTGTTTGTGGAACTATAGAGGTCTAGTAGTGAGTTGGTGCACTGGTGCATCCTCAATGCTACTCCAACTAACTGGAGATTCACTCAAGAGAAACTCATGCATGTTAGTTCAGAGGAAGACCCAATTGAGACTATAGTGCAGGGACAATGTACTATCAGTTGTAGAACGATCCGAGTTGTATAGATCAAGCATGCAATTAGAAGAGGACCTGGATTTGGATTGCGCAGTTATGGAAGAAGGAATTCCCAATTAAATATGGGCTATTCCTCTCAGGAATTGCGCAAAGAAATAGGGGCTCAGCAGGTAGCATAAATTTTCTAAGTGTTGGTCAGTGCAGGCTTGTGAGGCAGAGAGTTGATCATACTTGTGCAAGAATTGTTCATGTGAGAACAAGCCTTATATTATCACTTAGATTTTTTATTAATGCAATAGATAGTCAAGGTTTTGAGCAGTGGTTTTCCCCAGAGAAACAATTGTGTTATGTGCCTTTGATTATCTTCCTCTTGTCAATTTTTTTTTTCATCGATCGTTGGTTTCCGTTGTTTAAAGAGTAGAGTAGATTCTTGTCTTGTGTTTTAGTACATTACATGAGCTGTGAATCTACAAGAAAATCTACACTAACACCAACCATATTCCACCCAAGTTGTCTAGGGCTTAAGGAACTAGTAACTCAACCCACAACCTTTCAGTGCTCCAAAGTGTTTGTCTAACTCGGCTCTAGGGACTAGTAACTCAACCCACCATGGGCTTTAGAGCATTTGTCCCAACCTAGGCTCTAAGACTAGTAACTCAACCCAAGTTGTTCTAGGGCTTCCAGAGTGTTTGTTCCAATCCATAGCCATAAGGAATTATGAGCACCAATCACAAAACAATCAAGTGGAAAAACCCATAATGCCATGGTTATCTGGGAAATGGCAAGGCAAGGCTAAAACCAGTGTCAATCCTTGCAATCTCCATGCCAATGACATCACATAACGATATAATCACATGCATATACCATGTATCCATAAATCAACAAGGAAATCACACATGCAACTTGTTACCTGCAAAGCAATCCAGCTATAGCTGCTGATCTACCTGTTCCCTCGCACTTTCACAGTCTCCTTTGCCTTCTTTCTCCAAATCCAGTAAATGCTAAAGAGCTCCAAGCATGCTTCAACAATGATCTAAGTGTGTAAGATTATGAGATAATGAGAGAATAGAAGAGAGCTCCAAAACTCAATTGACAAAAAACTAGCAATTGATCCTCATAAGGCTTTTTATCATTGAGGTCTCCATTTTCTTCATTTTCCTTCAATTTCACTCTCATGAAAAATTGTGACCTTTCATCTCCCTTTTCTCCTATTTTCCTTTATTTTCATAAATAAATGCCAATTAATGCCTCCTTGCCTTTGCCAATTTCCATAGCCATTTATTAATCACTAGTGATACACATCACTATGTTTTTCCCAACATTCAACTTGACATACGTGTCCTATGACCTTGGTCTTTTTTTTTCTTTTACGTGAAAATCAACTAGGGGCTATCACAACTTGAGAGGTTCATAATGCATAAACCCTATAGATGTCTCAATGGGCCTTGAGATAGTTAATCTTTAGTTCAAGTTAGTTTGTCTCCGATGGCACATAACAAATTAAAGGCATCTTTTTCATGCATAAGACCGCAAAAGAGAGTGAGGATGGCAATACTGCCTAACATTAACAACAAAGCCAAATCTAAGCACATGTTCTTTAAAGGAAGTAAGGTTGTCCTTTGCTCTTGCAATGCAAGCTTTAACACCACGACAAAAGGAATGGGTATACCTTGATATAGCTTCCTTGGTGCATTTCCAAAGGCCTAGGTCGTATAACTGAGAACCTAGTCTTGGTGTATTTCTTGAATGGATAAAGGTGCTTGGGAGTATTGTGTAGTATAGAGGGTTACCCTAGTTGCCACTAAAGGAGATGAGGAATCTCTCCATACATCTTCCTCATTGACTACCTTACACACAAAGATAATGGGGTGACATGAAGAGAACTAGGTGATATAAAGCACATATCCTTTGAAGGAAGTGAAGTTGTCCTTTTCACTCCCTATGCAAGCTTCAAAACATTGACAAAAGGAATGGATGCATCTTGATATTGCTTTATTGATGCATTTCGAGAGGCGTATGTTCTTTGAAGGAAGTGAAAGTTGACCTTTTCTCTCCATGTGCAAGCTTAAAAACCCTAAAAAAGGATTGAATGCACCTTGATATTGATTCCTTATTCCATTTCCAGAGGCATGGGTGGCACAACTAAGAACCTAGTCTTGGTGTCTTTTCGTGAATGGATAAGGGTGTTTGGGAGTGTGGTGTAGTAGAGAGGGTTACCCTAATTGCCATTAGTAGGAGAAGAGGGAGCCCCCATATGTCTCCCTAATTGATTACCTACACATAACAAGGATGGGGTGACATGAAGATAACTAGGTGACACAAAGAGAGGGGATACGAGATGCAGTGAGCTTGATTGTCAAAAAAATTGAGTTCTCACAAGCTGTATTCAATGATGTTGTGCTTTATATTGATTCTTTGAGGGAGCATACTTTTGGCGAGTTAAATGTGTTGATTAAAGCAAAAAAGACTGTAGAAATTCCCATTGTAGATCACCTGGTAATGCAATGTACTAAAGCAAAACACTTGATCTACTTCTACAAACAATTTAGCAGAAGCTTAATCGAACATGAGAAACATCAATAAGAATACATATAACTTATAAGAAGGAATCAATCACACATAACACAGAAGATATAACCTAGGGAAAGCACCAGCCTAAAACCCCATCTCTGTATTATCATACAAGTGGAAATATAGCCAGTATTACAAAAAGAATCAACTCAAAATCTATCATGCTCTCTCTGCAATACCTCTGTTGCTCATAGACAGTCAAAGGCCTCTATTTAACCTTTGGTCTACCCTCCAAGCCTCCTATTTCTTTGTGCAATTTTGATTAGGGTCGAGTGCAACCACTTGTGTGAATTGGCCTCTTCACACACTCACTAACCTTTGATCCAATTATGCAGTCCTGAAGGAGATAAATCCTCATGGATGAGCTTCCTTTATAGGAAAAATATTCATCCAACTAATAGTGCACTGTCCCTTCTCTGATCTCAACTGGGTCTCTGTCTGAACTGACATGCATGAGTTAACCATGAGTGAATACTCAGTTATCTGAAATACAATAGTTACATGCATGCAAGCATTAACTAAGTAAACTCTCATTAATTTAAACAAACTGTTTAAATCAATCTAATTGGACTTGACTCAGTTAACTGAGCCAACTAATTACATCTCAAATTATAACTCATCCTTATCTTTTTAACTAATTGATAAATTCCTCAATTAATGGATAAACTGTTGCATATCCTCACATAGACTTCATGTTTGATTTTTCACAATTAATTAACTCATGGTGAATTAATTAATTTATTTTTTCTGTTGGCATTATGTCACAGGTTTGGAGCTATGGCACAGGTGTTGTCCTTGATGGCAACCTTCTTTGGTATCAGATCTCAGTTCAGGCACTCAGAAAGTAGAAAAAGACATATACGCAAGTTCATCTAGACGAAGGCGCGTATACACGCGGGTTATACATTACAAAAGCGCGTATATGTTGGGGATCATTCTTTTGGTCCATGGAAGTTAAATCTTGGAACTTTAACCTATGTTTTGGACCATGGCGTCTCGTCAGATGTGTTGATCCCTAGTTTTGGGTTCATGGTATTGAAATGTTATGGTTTTGGACCATGGTATTCGGGAAGGCCTAAGGCTATAAAAGAGGAAGGAGATCTTGTGACAAATCACCATCTGAATTATTATTGAAGATCTGATAAAGTACTAGAACTGGAATATTGGGTGGTGATGCAGATATGGATTTGAAGCTAAGAGGAACCTTAGCGCAAAAGGAAGGATAAGTTCTATTCATGGGTCATAATCTTTAAGCCTGAATGACAATATCTTTGTATGATTTTGATCTGCTAGATGTGGCGCTTGTTTGATCTGTAAGTCTGATAATCTGGGTTAATTAGTGATTGAATATATGGAAGAGTGTGTTGTCCTTTATAGATCTGTACGCAGGTTCAGTAAGGTGAAGACGCGCATACACGCAGTTTTAGTGAAGTAAAGGGGCGTATACGCAGGTTGTTCCATACGCAGAAGCGTATGCACGCTAGTTTCAGGCTGTTGAAATAGCGTATATAAACTAAGTTGTGATCTAGTTGCTTCTGACTATTGCTGCTGTGTTCTGGGTTCTGTTTTCTGGTGTATGGTTTCTGGTACTATGTTTTGGGTACAACTGTAAGAAGAATATCTACTTGATTCAAATCTAATTTGTGAAAAGGAGATTGGTTGATTCTTGATGATTGTTTGATGGATCCAGTCTGAAAATTGATGAAACGTGGTCCCTAGAAGAAAGAGAAGGTTGTAGCCTTTTGTAGGCCAGCACCTACGTACTAGTATCTTGGCTAGTGCAAGAGCTAAGGGGGTTGTAGCTCCCTTCCAGGAGAAGCTGGAAAACGAGAGAGAGTTGTAGCTCTCTGCAGGTTGCAGCCTGCGTACTGGTAAAGGACTGCACCAGTACATTGTAAACAGAATTTTCTAATTAAAGAAAGATAGAGACGAATTGCAGCAGGTGGTTTTCACCCACATTGGGTTTCCACCTTATATCTGGTGTTCTTGTGTGTGATTGTCTTTCTGCTCTGTTTTACTGTCTCTGGTTACTGGTTATTTGATGCTGCATCTCAGATTAACAAATATCATCTGAAAGTTTAAGTAAATTAAAAGTTTGCTCTGTATACTTCTGAATAGTTGCGTATATACGCGGGTTGAATTAACTGAAGTAGCGTATACAACTTGGTTTTTTGAAAATGATTATTTGACTTGATAATACTGATTCACCCCCCCTCTCAGTATTATTTCCAACACTGGTCTCAATAGGAAATGGGCACTTGTTAATTGGAAGGAGGTCTGTTAGCCAAAATCAGGGGGTGGGCTCGGATTAAGGGACCCTCTCCAAAGCAACAATACAATGGGAGCCTGTATATGGTGTAATTGGATCTGTAAACCACATATACCATGGGCGTGGCTATGGCAACCAAAATATGCTCCAGGAAGTCAATGGGATGACCTCATAAGAATCAGCACTACAACCCTAGGCTCCATGATTTGGAATGCTGCCAAGCTTCACAGCGCCTTCATTCAAGAGCATAGCTTCTTGGAAATTCATTTAGGTACCACAGCTAGGTTCTGGGAGGACTCTTAGCAACAGCTCCCAAAACTAGCCTCTCTTTTCCACAAGCCAATCTGGCAGGCTTCTAGGCAGCAAGCTGATCTTACCCATGTTCATCAATTCTGGTAGCGGCAAACACCCCAAGAGTTTCAACTCTGGAAACCAGCTAGCACTTGGCAGGCTAATTGGCAAGGGGAAACCTACACAGAGATCGATCAGGAGTTAAGTCATAGAAGAATCAAATACTCGGATTAGCAGGACAAGCTGCGATGGGGACATACACCAAAAGGAATGTTTACCACCAAGGAAGCATACCAGCTTCACTATTCAACCACTTAGACAGACAAGGATCAGCTCTGGGACCAGGTTTGGCAACTAGGAATATGGCCTAAGGTTTCCACCTTTCTATGGCTCTTAAGCAAGAGGTGTATCATTACTTGGGACAATCTATAAAAAAGAGGATTCATTGGCCCATCGGGATGTCCCAACTGTAATCTCAACTCTGAATCCATCTTCCATCTCATGGATACCTGTCCTCTAGCTACTCAGTTATCGGAGAAAACTGGCCAATGCAATAGAAGACCAGGAAAACGGATGGAAGATATAACAGATACCATTAGAAAATGGCCAAAGCACCCTTTCCAAAGCCCTCTTCTAAACTCTCTGTGGAACCTAATCCCAGGATTTCTCTACTGGATACTCTGGAACGAAAGGAACAACAGAGTTTTCAACAATGTTAGCAGGCCAATTGATACTCTCTGGCGTCTTTTGAAGCAAAATCTCCAATAAAATCTAGCTATTAGACATTGGCATGACACGGACTTGCCAGACTCTCCTCAAGGATGCCTCATCATGAAAGCTTGGAATCTGGACCTGTCCTTTTTGGCCCACGTCAAAGCTCGACCTGCAACTAGTTCTGCCTCTCCTCTCAATTGGTCCCCTCCTACATCCAACTCATACAAATTGAACTTTGATGGGGCAGCCAAAGGTAATCCTAGGCTGGCCGATTATGGCGAGGTCTTCAAGAACGATGTGGGCGCAGCATTGCATATCTACTATGGAACAATTGACAAAGATACCAACAATGCTGCTAAATTGGAAGGATTGTGGAAAGGGATTTGCATTGCTAATCAAAAAAACTTCTCCCCTCTAGAGGTAGAGGGGGATTCCCTTATCCTAATAACAGTGGCCACCAGGATTCAAGTAGGTACCTCAGCAGCTAAGATAGCTTCTAGCTGGAGGCTGCTCAGCAGATTGGAATTACTGGAGGAACGACTCCGGAACCCCCAAAGCATCACCTTCAAGCATGTAAGACGCACTGCCAACAAAGTAGTAGACAGACTAGCCAATCAAGGGGTAAATCAGCAGCTCCCACATTTCTTAGGACCTCTCTGTGACTTAGATGATGAACAACTCAAACATGAATGCACTTCTTTGGTGCAACAGGACTACTCACTCCCGGATGTGGGTGATTGACAGGTATATAGGTAAGATGGAGGTGCGCAAGGTGGGCAAGTGGCAGCCCAACTACGCCAGTTGTAAGTGTCATGGGCTGGAAAGTTGGCCTCATACAAACCTCTTAATGGTAGCATTAACGCTGCCTTCCCTGCTTCTGGTTATTGGCGTGATGGCTCTCAGTTTCATCCTCACACCCACTGCTCCGACGCATGCCTTCAGCTCCATCAAGGTTGCAGTCTTGGGTGATTCTCCAAGCGATAGCTCTACCACCTGCTTTCTTTCGGCTCTAGTGCATGCTGAGAGTTCTTCCCTATTAGTCTGTCTTTGCTGGGCCTTAAGTGCCTTCACCATCTTCGGCTTCCATTCGGCTTTGGTTCTTGGCGCTCAAAGCTTCAATCGGGCTCAGCCTCTATTTCTCTCTGTGTTTACGCCCCTCAGTCGTTTCCCCGCCCTCCCTCCTCCATTTATCTGTCCTAATCCTATCAATATGCCGAGAGAAAGGTTGAGAATGGGGAGATGACGCCGCGGGTCACGTGGCCAAGCCACCCACCAGCACTCGACCACCACTCTGGACCCCTCTTCGGATGTGTCGAAGTTTTTCTGCCTCAACTATCCATCCACCAGAAGTGGCAGGGGCAGGGGAAGGGGGCAAGCCAGAGCCGGAGTCTGTGTGCATCACGCGCATCCCACTGCCCGCTTCCGCTTTCCTTGTTCTTTGGCAAACTCCTCCTTCATCGTCTCTATGACAATTGAAAAGTGTGAGAATGCCATGGGTTAGGGGGCGGTTCAACATGGGGTTCCTGTGGAACAGAGATTGGCAAGTCAAACTGCCACCCCGCGCCAAGTCACTAGAGGCATGCCCACTATGAATACTGAAGCCAATGTTGGCCCAAGCGCGCCAGCGATAGGAGAGCCTTCAAGCTCAGGGGTCCATTCTTCTGACTCCAAGGACTCAGATCAACTTGGGTGCCGAATCGTTGAGGAACAACCGTCAACCTCAAATGAAGATTGAACCAGTCAGGGCCTCTAGTTTTTTTGATCTGCTACCGAAGAAGAAGTTCATATCCTTTCGATTTACAGTGTTCATGCTTGTTTCAGGTCTCTGTCTATTCTACATGTTGGAGTCTGTTTATGTTTTTGTTTATGTAAGAATTTGTTCTTGAAACAACAGTGTTTAACTCAGTCCGGTATTGCTGTATGGGTCAGTTTTTCGAGTTTTTCTGGAATGATCAATGTTCCTTGAAATTAAACACTCTGATGTAAGTCATTTTACCGGTTCCATAGTCAGGATGTCAAGAATTTTTTGCTCAATGCCAACTCCATGGCATGAATTCTCGAGGCAGCTACCTCGCTATAACATTTTTGTATGAATATAGGAATAGACCAATTTAAAATAATAATAATAATAATAACTACTTTTTAATTTTAAAATGTACCCTACAATAAAAAAATAAAATAAATAAAAAAATTAAGTAAATATTTAAGGTTTATTATAATATTTTACCACACAAACATTTTAATTCATATAACAATACTACTATGACATAAAAATTTACCGATTTATATTTTATAATAAGAAAATATATATATGATAATAACTCAATGATATTAATAAACATATATCTAACCAACCATATTTAACCAATGTTATAACTTACACATTTCACTTCAAAATAAAAACATAATAGAAACAAACCTTGAAACTTACTTTGTGTTTCAAGCCTCAAAATTTGGATAGAATATATGTATCGTTTAATGCTGTTTTAGTGGACTAATATTATTTGCCATAAATTATACATGGATCGTTTTGATTAGTGATGGACGCTTAAGTGCCGAGAGTGAAGGGAGCGTTGGCATGCCTGTGGAGGCGTCCAGTGCACCTTCTTGATGCCCTTACGGCTTGGCGGTGGATTTATGATGTACCGTTTCCAATCGGAGAGAGTGTTTCGCAGATCATGGAGCTTCGTCTTCAGTCCTATGCAGCAGTTGGCGTGCACTGTGCAGACATGCTCCAGATCCAGCTTCTTCTGGCAGTACCCTCTGAAGTATTTCGTATCCAGGAAGATGACTTCCAGGCATCTGCGCCGGATCTCCTGGAATTTGATCAGGTTTAATACGTCTTGCTCATTTTTGCCTGGATATGCTGATCTGGATTGATACCAGAACTTGAAAAAGCTGATTGTCCGTTGGTTGGACCTGACGCACATGAAGCCACAGTTTGGGAAGTTGTGGAGATTGTGTGAGTGACCTTCGTATTTATCTGAAGCGAAGTGGATGTCTGCGCTGGGCGAGAACCTCGTGAAGGGATCCCGAAACCACAGTATATCAGTATCCTGCAACCCAGTAAATAAGTATTGTGAAGGAAGGTTGAAAGTCTCCAAAAACCTAGTTCTTCAATGATTGGTAAAATGAATTGAAATAGGTTTGTTTGATTTACAGGGTGAAGACTTATCCCATTGAAAGACAATCCACCTGTATGTAAAGCTTAGGAAAATGAAGAGATTATTCTTAATTCAGAGAAAGAATATACTAGCAGATAAAAGAATTATGTGCAGTTTTGATTAAAACTATTAAATAATCATGGAAGATTTTCATATATGCAAATTACCCTCCGAAATGATGAATCATCAATTTGTGTATTCTTTTTATGAGACTAAAAACACATTAAAATAATATATTTTAAAAACAATATTTTTTCTCGTTTTGTTATATTTTTCCAATTTTTAAGATTTAATTTACATAAATTTTCATTTTATCATAATAAAAATCTCCCAAATCATTTATCAATATATTATTGCTGCTGAAAAGACTTCCAATATGAGAGGACTTATAACATGATCTTGAAATGTGGAAAATGAGGCCTTTGGGACATTCTTGAAGAATATATTTACCTGTTTTATTGTTTTCAATTGAATTTTTATTAAACAATTTTTTAGTAAAGTGGTATTTAAACATAAGTGGTATTTAAACATATATATATTTATAGGTTGTTTTTGTGTTTTTATAAATTTGAATTGAATTTTTATGAAACACTTTCTTAATAAAATATTACTTTAAATTAAAATGGTTTGTTTAAAGATAATGAATTAAATTTGTGGTTAATTTGATTGCACTCATCTTATCACACAAAATAATTATACATTCAATTTGTTTTTTTTAATTACAAAAATATTATAATATATAAAACAAAACCAAGAGAAACCATCACTAAATGTAGACTTTGAATCATCCAAATTACCACTCTGTTTAGAATAGCTAAAACCAATAAGCTGATATGTTGTAGAAGTGTACTAATGAATATAGTGCTCCTAACATATTTCAATATTCTCTTGCTTTCTTTTATATGACTTTCATAGGGTTCAAGCATATACTTTGAAACAAGAGAAATTCAATAATTATAAAAACGTCAAACTTCTAATAATATTTTTTTAATTTATCTTATCAACATATCTTTTGTATGTTTTAGAAATGAAAATCATATTCTCTTTAATAAACCTTCATTCCTTGAAAGTAAAAATAATGACTATAATTAAATTTTTTATTTTAAATCCATTCCTGATAAATTTGGAATTAATCTTTCATCTCATATTTGTTACTTATCTATAATAAATCATCCATATATAGCATTACAATAAGAATATCATTATCTTCTAGCTTATAGGGAAGTGTAGTTTTTTTTTTCACACCTTGTAGCCATTATGATAAAAATATCCATCAATTCTATTAGGAAACGTTTTTGATGCTTGCTTTAAGCCATATAAATTTTTCTTTAACTTCTTGACTTGTTTTTTTTGCCTTGCATTTCAAAACCTTGTTGTTACTCTTCATAAACCTCTTCTTTTAAGTACCCATTCAAGAAGAAATTTTCACATCCTTGTGATAAATGATCCATTTCTTTTAAATTGCTAGAAAAATTCTAATAATTTGATGTTTTTCTACTCATACAAATACCTCTTAATAATCTATCCATCTGTGTATGTGAAAAAATTAGCAACTAACCCTATCATTTATACTTCAAATCTCTCATAAACATTGTACTTACTCATGTAGACCCATTTAATAAGAATCTTTTTCTTCTCATATTCTCATAAGTATCATCCCTATGGATGCAACATATACCTTCATGAACCTTATCAATACACCAATTTTAAAGACATGAAGGTTCAAAATTAGCCTGGGAAAATAAAACAAATCTAAAATTTATCATCTCAAATCTTGATCTCTTTTCATGTGCTTAACATGTACTCCTTTGATAAATGTCACTTAACCTCCTTACCTTCCTTGTAGATCTTTGACTTGGAGATGAATTTTGAATCAGAGCTAAACTTCGAGTCATGGTTGAATTTGCAATTGGAACAAAAGAATTCGATGAGGGATTATTTGGTGGATGTGTGATAATTGGAATTGAAATAATAATGAGATTTTTATGATTAATAGCATCAATAATATCTCCATTAAAAACATATTTCTCAATATGGTTTTTGGATAATGATAAATTCACATTTTATCAAAAAATAATCTCTCAGTATATAATATTGACAAATAATGTCAATCATAAGAGAATTATACAATTCATAAGTTTTATTTTGTTCACTATATCAAACAAAAATACATAACTAACTTTTTGGATATAACTCTTTCATTCTTTTATCAACTATATGAACACAGATTAAAAAACCAAAAACTTAGAAATTGTTGACTTTAAATTTCTTCTCAAACCACCATTCATAAGATATTACCATGTCAAGTGCCCTAATAGAACTTCAACTAAAAATACACATTGTTGTAGCAATTACATCATTCCAAAAGAAAGTACTTAATCCCTTGATTTGTAATGTAATCCTTGCCATTTCCACCATTGTATGGTTTTCCCTTTCAATTGACCCATTTTTTTTGATACATTTAAATAGTGGTGAGTGGTATTATGTTGTTATTCAAATCATGACAATTTTGAAAAACACTCGAATAAAATTCTCCTCCATGGTCATTGTTTAAGAATTTGATTTTGTACCTTATTCCATTTCCTAGAAAGGCTTTAAACCTCTTAAATGTATCAAAGTATTTATGTTTGGTCTTCGAAAGATAAACCCAATACTTTCATGAGTAATCATGAATAAAAAACAATCTAATATGATGATTTGTCCAAACATTTTGTCTACATAAACCCACAAATATTCGAGTTTACATTCTAAAGTTAATAATAAATCCTCCGATGCAATATTTTTGGAAAATTTCTCTCTTAAATAAGGTTTAAAATATGAAAATTCAAATATCCACACTTGATATGCTAAAATTAAATTTTGTTATCATATGCCATATTGATAATATGGCTATTATATTTTCCAAAAGTCAATGGGAACATCCTACTATTTGAAATAACAATATATACAAGTTTAACCACTCTACTGCTTTGATTCTTATTATAAATGATAGGTTGTTGATTTTGAAAGATTACTTTATAATTCTTCTCACACAATTTTCCAAGATTCAATAAATTATTCTTTAATTTTAGAGTATAACAAATATTTTTAGTATTTTTCTAATTTTTTTTAACACGGACTTCCATAACTCTTTTGGCAAAAACTTAAAAAAAATAAAAAATCATCACTAACCTAAATAATTGATTTGAAACTTCTACCATTATACAAAAAATCTTTCTAATTTTCTTTAACATGGACTTCCATAACTCGTTTGGCAAAAACCTCCCAAAAAGAAATAAATTCATCACTAACCTAAATAATTGATTTGATACTTCTACCCATTATACAAAAAATTCTACTTATTTTCTATCCTGTAATTAAAATACTTTGAATCTAAATATCAAACTTCCTTAATATCATTACTTCAATTTTTAAGATAAAAAGATATTATTTAGATAAATGTTATTAACTTTTAAGAATAGATTAATGCTTCTTTGCTATTATATACGTTTTTCTAATTAAAGGTGTTTTTTATGAATAATAATAATAAGAATATTTTCATTTTACCTTAATAAGTTTACATTATAGTGAAATTGAATCGGGCTAGTAAGTATGATCTGGACATGAAAACTATAACCTATGTTGCAATGAGTTTCATCAGGATAGTGAGAACTTGGGAACTTGAGTATTGGGTGTCCCAAGCCGGTCAGAAGTTTAGCGTAAAATTTAGCATTCCCCTAATAATTTAACAACAACAAGAGGAGGTAATATTATACTAAATGATAGAAATAGTAAAATAACTTTTTGAATATATAATTTATATAACAATCAAAATTAATATTGAATGAAAAATTCAATTTAAATATTAAAATGTCAAGTTCATTATCATTTCTTAAGAGAAAAAACAATTTTAACGTTTAAGCATTGACTCCCAGATACAATAGGCACACACAATCTTGACTCCTACATACAATATGCACACACAATCTTCTGGGATATATATACATAAACAAGAAAAGAAATACTCATCAGCATGACATCTTAGATATAGCCGTTACCTAAGGGTGCTACATGCTTCCTTAACCCATCAAGAGATTTCTCTAGTTTCAAAATAAAAAATGTCAATATTAAGGATGTCTTTGGCCTTTCTTCCTCTGAAGGTTTCAACATAGACTCATGTTTTGTGGGAACTTCAACATATTTGTATTCCAAACCCATCAAGAGATTGCTCTAGTAGTTTCAAAATTAAGGATGTCAGTATTAAGGGTTTTAAAATTAAGGATGTCTTTGGTCTTTCTTCCTCTGAAGGTCTCAACATAGACTCATGTTTTGTGGGAACTTCAACATATTTCTCTATAGGCTTTGTATTGCAATTCAGCATATATAGTTCCAAAGCTAGTTGCAAAACACTGTTCAAAGGTCCCTAACTCCCATTGCAACTCCAGCTGAAAAGGGCAGCACCTCTCCAGAGCCTTAACTCATAATACATCTGACATTGTGAAAATTAAAAACTTCATTAAAACATAACTAACTATCAATTAATTTTAATTTATTATTACATTGTGATTATTGATTAAATGAATATATATATATATAATCTATATAATGTAATCATGTTGTAAGGTTCAACTAGGACACCTGGTGCAGGGGTGGGCCGCTACAGCATCCACCTGAAATGAAGAGAAATCTAGCCCCCGCCCTCCATAGGCAAGGCCTAAGCCCCAGGGCTATCGGGGAGAATGGCAACCCTGTACCTCACCAAATAGCGAGGTACTGATTTTGAGACTAACTGAGAATAAACCGATTGAAACTTTAATTATATAGTATCACTATACATAATAATAATTCATATCTTAACCTCTTGAGATTATTAACTATGTAAATAAGTTTATTTGTGTATAATGATTGATATCATAGCTTAAATGATAGCCATAGTATTCAGAAAAACATAATGGTAATTTTTATTAAATCACTTTAATTAAAAAAAAAAAAGCCTTTTAAAAGTAAATTTTGTTCTCTACTTTGAGTTTATAACTACTAAAAATATTTTAAAATATCCATAAAAATTAAATCTTTAATTTTTAATATTTGAATTGAAATTCAATTTTTAGCTCTCGTTTCACCCCCACTCCAATTTTAATTCTGAAACTTTTCAATATTAAAATTCCTTAATTTCCGACAAACTTCAACTTAATTAACAACTGTTTTTTATTTAAATTAACACAGAGCAGAGCACAGTCGAACAAACAGGAAACTCTATCCAGATGCATATTTAAACCACATCCCAACCAACCAAGATAAAAAAGTAAGACCACAGCACACCCAATTTTTGAGCAGTAAGACTCGTAAAATTTAATGAGCAGAGAGAGAGTTATAATAATTACATTAAAACTTACAGATAAAACGAAGTTGTAGCCGGCCTCCAACACCTGGCCAAAGAAGCGCACCCTTCTCCACATCATGTCCAAGTAATCAGGGCTCATGAGGGGCATCGCGCCTGAAAAATCGACCCTCTCTGTACTCATCAGATGGCAATGCTTATGAAGCTGCCTGCAGCGCCGGAGAGCCTTGTTGTCCATAGCAACAGTCAGAAGATTCTTCAGTAAGTGTGCAGTTCCGTTACCCACTCGGAAACTCTGCAAGAACAGATCGAGCATGCTATTACGCTGCGCCCATGCCGCGTTCACCAACGTGATTATAACCGTTCTGTTAGGGTTCGCAACCTTCGATAATTTTAATTCAAGCTCCAACTTATCACGAGATATCGCAGTTCTATTATTATTCTGCATATTTATAGAGATAAATCCGTATGTCATTAGCGCGGCCTTATAAATACCAAACCCTAGAAGGCCTTATGCTAATATAAAGAGCTAGAGGGATTAGGGGCTCACATAAGAATCTGGCATTGCAGTGCACGATTCTGAGATCTGAAAAAGGTCTCGATATTTCTGCGAAATAGAGCTTAAATGGAGGGGATTAATGAAGGCGATATGGGCATTGTTCAAAACCGCTATGAAAAATAATCCCATTATAGTTGCAGAGAGCAATACCACGTTCACAATCCTCGCCCTGCTGTGATAAATAGCCATGGAAATATTCCTTAATTTCTTTCGTTCCAATCTTATTTTAGACCCTGAAAAGACATACATACAGTCAATTCTGCCACACAACCATCCTGATTTGCAGTCCACAGAGAATGAATGGAGAGAATAATGGAGATGTTAAGATGGCTGTGGACTCTAAATGAGTGGCGCTAGTTTTGTTAGAATGGGTGATGCATGATGTGTTCTAACAACTTAAAGATAAGAGTAAAACAATTACACGATTCACCCATTTCAAACTCAGGATGGCGACCAACACCGGAAAGTCGGATATTTTCAAAAATAAACTTTTATTATCTACTCCGAGACACACAGGTAAGGAGACCCTGACTTTCAGGGAAGAAGTTAGATATTTTCGAAGATAAACTCTTTTACATCCCCGAGTCATCCAGGTAACGCGCCCCTGACTTTCAGGATAAATTGTTTTGTCACACGATTCATCCATCTCAAACTCAGGTTAATGGCGACCAACACGGTAAACTTGAGGCAATTGAGGGATGGATGGTCGATTTCCATATTTTTAATGGTTTATATGAAATGGTCAAATAAATTTGGGAAATAAATTGCTTACCAAATCACTTGAGTTAAGATATTTTTGATAATTTTTATATTTATTTACTTAATATCTTTTTCAATAACATCTTTTTCAAGAAAAAAAGTGTTTTGTTTCCATTAAAAATAAAAAGAGAGTACATATTCAGAATTTTGCTTGACCACTATGTTATTAGTAGATCAAGATGTATTACAATGATATTCATTTGTTATCCGCTAAAACTATATATATTATCTATCAACCTTCAAATACATAAACATCTATGTATACTATTTATCAGAGTTGTCTCCTACATATTTATACTTTCAATAAGATTTACTTAGTATATTTGCCTAGAGTCACCAAATTTGTGTCAGGAATCCACCTCCAAAAAAGTCTAACATTTTCCAAAAAAGAAATAAACAAGAAGATAACACAAGAGAATACTCTATGTAAAATTAATGCAGCCTGCACTTATCATAGAATCGTGGAAAAGGTTGCAAAATAGAACCTCCTCGGCTCCTTTGAAATACCTCTCTTTGACAAGATTGATTTTGGTCCTCGCTAGGTTACGGGTATGACGCATCTTGTTAGACAGAATATGAGGATTAAATTGTGAAAAATTATCCAGTCTATGATGCCCTTGGTGTCCCCATGTACGTGAAGAAGCTATAATCCCAACCATTTGGCGCAAATAAGTACAACCCAAAGAGCAATAATTTTCTCTTTGTTATTTGTGCCAATGCCACCCTCCCACAAGAAGTTATAGTATATACCTATCTCCCAGATGATGAAAGCTCCATAACCACTCTGCTATGCGAACATGCACCATCAAAAAATCCTACAAGGAGATTCTTCCATATGTCATGATTGTTTTCTTGCACACCTTCATTTTCCTCAGCCCAAATTATACATAATATGCACGTACATTTAACACAATAGTCCACCATATTTTTTTCAAATATTTGATAATTCCTCCATTGTGAAATTGTCCATAATGTGTAGAAAGGAAGAGTACATTGTTCCTTTTATGTGGTGAACCATAATTTGAGACATTCCTCTAAAGTATTCTTAGTCCAAATCATATCAATGTTTAGTGCATCCAAAACCCCTATCCAAACAACAGAAGCGAGAGGGAAACTTATAAATAAATGGCACACAGCCTCAGGTCCATTCATGCACATATGAAAAGTCCCAAGACCATTGGATCCCCTATGAAACATGTTCTCCCATGTGAGTATGAAATCGTGGAGAGCGAGCTAACAAAAAATGTAATATCTGAGGAATATCCCACACCCATATCTTTTGGAACCAAAATTTGTAGTCATCTTCGATCATGGCCATCGGAAGTCCATGATATATCTCTCATGTCACCAATTACCCTTTCTTGTTCTAAGCATTCAAAACAATTTTATCTTCATTAATGGTAATAGTGGTACCCGTAGCACATAACTTGAAGAGATAAAAATTCCATTCTTTTGCAAGAAAACCTATAAGCCCAATCTCATTTGCCCTAAGCCATGAATGAAATATGGAAAAAAACAAAAATTGTGAGCAATGTGAATTTCATTAAGACAAAAATTTCTCTTTTCATAGAGAAAAAAAACAAGAGGTAACAATAAAGTGTGGTTACCCGATAAACCTTTATGGGCATCCAAACTAATCTCTATCTGAGATCTATCTCCAACATCCCATCTGTTAAAAAATATAGAAAGAAAAGCCTGATTTGACTTTAGCCTCAGTCAAATTGAGTAAAACAAATTTCCACATCAATAGGACAACTTGTAGGTAGTTAACTAGTGTTACATGGCTCTTGTCACTGTTGGGTCCCTATAATACTAGTGATTACCCCATTACTATTGTAGTTACACCCCTTATTAATATTGTTGTGCCCCTATTGCCCCCATATTGTTATTACTGAGCCCCATAGAATCCCTCTATTGTTATTTTTGTGGCTTTATATTATTATTGTTAGGTCGGCTAGATTATATTGTGACTCCTTAGACTCCTATATATAGAAAGGAGTTTTTGTCATTTGTATCATCCAGGAATTGTTCATTTATGTAATGTAAATGAGGTTTCCCCTCGAAGAGGCTGAATTATAAGGCGTTGATCTATCTTTTCTATCTTTTCTTGAGCTGGATTCATAACATTTGGTATCAGAGCTTTGGATTCTAGGGTTTTGCTGCTCCAAACAGGTCATCGTGGAATTTTCGCTATAACGTTTTTTCTATGAGGTTTTAGAAGTCGAAAAAAAAACTCGTTTGAGAAGAAATCGCTCTGAATCTTGGGTCAGAATTTCAGAGCTTTTTACAATACATTTGTTGAGATATGATCTCAGGAATTTGGTCTTTTTGCAGATTCTTGAATTAGATTCCAAACAGGTGACCTGGGGAAAATCGTCATAACTTTCTCTCTAGGGATCGGATTGAAATTTTGTAAGAAGGTATAGAAAGAGGATGGACTGTAGTTTCTTGTATGCATTTTTCATATCCAAAGGTAGAAACAATGACTCGTGGCACGTCGTACAAGTTCGCTCTACTGAAGTAGTCTATAATCAAGTCACTGTGGGAGATTTCACATAAATTTTCCTTGGAGAATCCAATTTGGGTCAGACTTGTGGCATTGGAAATAGGACACAGAGGGCTACTACAAGTCACAAATTTAGAACTAGATGATTGGAAAGTACAAAGATACATCAGAGGCAATATCAAGCTCCTACAAAGTGAAAAAAGGTGTGTAGATTTTCTTAAATTTTTGCTTAAGCTTGGTTTGAAATTTTATTTTGAAGGAATTCAAAGGGCATAGTAGAGAATTATATCGTAACTTATTCCCCGAGGAAGAAATTGCAAACACCTAATAAGGAACCTGAAAGCTTAGCATGACTCATGAAGAAGAGGAAGAATGAACATGATATATCAAATTACAAGACCAGTGCAACAACTGTCCCTTACACAAAAAGGAACAAAATCTAAGATGGATGGTTTAAAGAAAGGTGTAGAAGCTAAGATGGACTGTTTAAAGAAAGGCGTAGAAGCTAAGATGATCGACGTGGAAGCTAAGATGGATGATTTGAAGATAGATTTGAAGACATACATGGACGAATTGAAGATAAATATGAATAAGTTGCTACAAGAAATGGGCACCAAGGGTGAAAGGGTACTAAAGGAAACTCATGATGAGAATAAAATAAATGTTAATAATGATTCCATAGACGCTAATGTTGGATCGAAGACTCACCATATTCCAAAAATCGATATGAGGAAGTTTGATGGCAAGGATCCTGCCACATGGATATTACAGATGGAGCAATTCTTCGATCTCAATAATGTGGAAAACACACAAAAGGTATGTATGGCAACTTTATATTTGGAACCAAATCAGTTTGTATGGTATCAATGGCTTTGCTCTCATAAAAAAATTATCACTTGGGCAATTTTTACGGAAGAATTGATGCACATTATGAGGATACAAAAAGTAACACTTTTTTTAGCCAATTGATAAGTCTCAAACAAAAGGGTTCAATAATGGAGCACATTGAGGAGTTCCAAAAATTGAACATAAGGGTAAAAGATATTCCAGAGGAGCATAGGATTGATGTGTTCATAGGGTCTTTAAAGGATAATATCCAACATGATGTTCGCCTTTGGGAACCTGATTCATTAGAGAAGGCATTCAGGTTAGCAAGAAAAATGGAAAGCAAAATTATGGAAACCAAGAATCATACCACTCACAACTATAAAGATGAAGTGTAGTCCCTAGTCTTCCACAACCTATAAGGATTACCCACAACAATTGGAAGAAAAAAGAGCAAAAGGGCTTGTTACAGTTGTGATAGCAAATACACTAAAGGTCATAAGTGTGCTGAGAAGAAATTATTCTACATAGATTGTGAAGAGGAAGAAGAAAAGGAGCAAGAAGGGTCAAAAGAAGAGGATATAATCCAAGAACAAAGCCAAGATAAAGAAGAAATGAATCCGACCATATCTTGTAATGCATTGGCGGAATTACCACTCCTTAAACCATCAAGATAGAAGGACAAATAAAGAAGAAAAAGGTAATAATGTTGATTGATTCAGGAAGTACCCACAATTTTCTTCATTGTAAGGTAGCAAAAGAATTTAATTGCTTCTTATATCTAGCACCAGAGTGTCAAGTGATGGTTGCAAATGGAGGAACAATAAATTGCTCTGGAAAGTGCCATAATATCAAGCTATCCATTGGAGAATATGTATTGACTAGCCCAATGCTTTCCGTTCCAATGGGAGCTGCTGATGTTGTACTAGGAGTCCAATGGCTACAATCCCTGGGTACAATAGCTTTTGATTTTCAAGAACTTTTCATGAGATTTTCTATGGAAGGAAAGGAAGTTGAATTAAGGGGTATTGCAGGGAAACCAGGAAAGGTAATAAGCTCTAATTATATGACAAAGCTTCTAAGAAAGGAGCAAAGACGTGTAATTGCGCAATTATGCTCGCTAGATGTTTCCACATCAGAACCATCTATTTCTCAAGATCTCCAAAAATTCCTGGACAATCATTCCAAGGTATTTGAGACTCCCAAAGGTCTCCCACCTATGCGTGATCATGATCATGCTATTCATCTGATTCCAGGAAGTGTTCCTCTGAACATCAGGCCGTACAGATATCCCTATGTCCAAAAGAATGAAATTGAACGTATGGTTGCATAAATGCTAGAGGCTGGTATAATTCAACTGAGTCAGAGTTCTTTCTCTGCTCCAGTAGTATTGGTGCACAAGAAGGATGGATCGTGGTGCATGTTTTCGGATTATAGGGAGCTCAACAAGCTCACTATTAAAGATAAGTTCCCCATTCCTATCATTGATGAATTACTCGATGAATTGCAAGGATCAATTTACTTCACCAATTTGGATGTTCATTAAGGATATCATCAAATCAGAATGAAGATTGAAGACATTCCGAAAACAACATTTAGAACGCATGAGGGTCATTATGAATTTTTGGTCATGCCTTTTGGCCTTACCAATGCACCTTCAACATTTCAAGGTTTGATGAATTCAATTTTCAAACCATTCCTTAGAAAATTTGTGTTGGTATTTTTGATGATATACTAATCTATAGCAAGTCTTGGAAGGATCATGTTGAACATGTTGAGAGGGTGCTACAACTATTGGAGGAGAAACAATTATATGCCAAAAGATCCAAATGTTTCTTTGGAGTCCAAGAGGTGGAATATTTGGGTCATATTGTATCTCATGAAGGAGTTAAGGTAGACCCTAGCAAAATTAAATCCATTAAGGAATGGAGAATCCCCACATCCATTAAGCATCTGCGAGGATTTCTCGGGTTGACAGGGTATTATTGCAAGTTTGTTAAGAATTATGGGAGATAGCAGCACCTCTAACAACATTATTGAAGAAAGATGCATTTTCATGGACTCCGGAAGCAACAAAGGCCTTTGAACATCTTAAAGAGGCAATGTGCCAAGCACCGTCTTAGCTACACCGGACTTCACAAAAACCTTTATTGTGGAATGTGATGCTTCAGGAAATGGAATTGGTGTTGTTCTAATGCAAGATGAAAGACCCATTGCTTTTGAAAGTCGTCCAATCAAGGGAAAGTTTTTACACAAAGCTATTTATGAGAAGGAAATGTTGGCAATACTCCATGCACTTAAGAAATGGCGACCCTACCTAATGGGAAGACACTTCAAGGTAAAAACGGATCATGATAGCCTTAAATACTTTTTAGAACAAAGATTATCCTCTGAAGAGCAACAAAAGTGGGTCACAAAGATGTTGGGTTATGACTTTGAAATCATCTACAAAAAAGGGAAGCAAAATGTGGTGGCAGATGCACTCTCAAGAAAGGATGAGGATGTGGAAGCATTGTTGTGTGCCATTTCTATTATCCAACCAGATTGGATAACGAAGCAAGGGAGGAATGGAAGAATGATGAAGAAGTTTGGGCACTTATTCGAAAATTACAACAAGATTCCAGTACATCTGATACATTTAGCTGGCAAAATGATTTGTTATGGTACAAAGATCGCTT
>APFE031126080.1:32950-49180 GCA_000404065.3 Pinus taeda | reverse complement strand
TGACGACACAAATTGACTCTCACTCAACTAAAAACTGACTTAATACGTAACACAACCGACAAACTGGAAATGATGCTCAAAATGGAGCTTATTCATCAAAGCCTACTCTATTGTTCTATTTCACTGCCAGGTCAAGTGAAATGAAACAACCAATGCAACCATGTTAGCATCTTCGCTTTTATTTGATTTCTTCGCAAGTGCTCGCTTAGGAACAACAAGGGAAAACTACTGAACGACAACTCCCATGGAAAGTCGGAATCAAGTTGACTGCTGATAAACTTGCAAAGCATGAATTAACTGGATGACTTTAAGAATACTGTGAAAGGATCTTCATAAACACTGCAATTGATTTCCATTAACACATTACTGCTCTGGTCCAAGTAATCTTCATAGCTGGATATTAAACTTTTCCTCGCATCTACACTGTCTTTCTCTGATGATTGCAGCAATCTGTCAAAAGGATCCTGAATTTCGTGAATAACCAAACTCTATTGCTGATTCCAAACAGAACAAAAGTCTCCTTTATCAATCTACTCATATGACTGCAAACTTTGGTATGGGCTATGCAATGAACAATTTGTTAAACATGACAATGAAGGTGACCTTTGAATCAGATTATTATCAACATTCTCTTCTATCACATGGTTAGCTAGTGGAGAAGAACTTTTACAGCAAACATCATCCAACACACGAGCAATAGGATCATCAAAAACTTGAAAAGACGGCTGCGATGTATCCATTAAAACTAATGGTTGTTCATCTTTTTATTTAGAGAGATTACGAAGATTCTACCTTATAAACTAAAATGCTTCGAAACAAAAGGGTATAGAATCCTCTTGAATCATTAGATCATTTATTTCAGCTGCCACACCATCATCTATAATCTGATCTTCATCCTCAACATTAAAACTGAGAGATTGTTGATTTCCTATAGGCTGCTCATTTGAAGATTTATCATGCAATTTACCCTTCAAAAACTGAAATGATTCAAAACAGAAAGGTAGGGAGTCATCCTGTATCATTTGATCATATGTGCCACCTTCCATGTCTTCATGTGCAATTTGACAATCAATGGCATTTGGGGGCTAGAAATATGAATATGAGAAGTCTTGAACAAGGTTTTTATTGCCCTCAAGATGGTCCAGATCAAAACTTGTCGACAATTGATTTCTGATTACATGAATGTTGTCTCTGATGAACTGAAACGAAGCAAAACAAAAATGCAAAGACCCTTCACTTACTTCAAAATTTGCTGCACTTTCCTCGCCATTGTCATAGCTGATATGCATCGACTAATCACTGTATTCAAGATGCTGAAAGTGAACTTCTTCCTCCCACAAACTAGCTGCTGATTTGTCTGCAAGATTAGCTTCTGTTTGGAGAACATAATCATCATCATACTGATCAAAATGAGGCAAATCATCAGTATAAAAGACATCATCAAGCATACATGTCATATCAACTGATCTCTCTCCTCCAAGATGATCTAAAAACCAATCACTTTGACAACTGGGATAAGAAACAAAATGTTTTGGATCAACAACTTGTTCTTCTTCAATCAACGAGCGATGGGCTTGAACATCATAATCATTCCTTGCGGTGATTCTTTGCATCATCTCTTCCACTGCACTTACCAAAACGTCAAGCTTTACCTCTAGAGATGTTGATTCCTCCGAATCTATGTTTTTCGTCTCTTCGTCTTTCAACCTTGCCCTTCGGATCAGCAGATGCGCCTCTACATTTACTGCATTGTTCTACATCTCGTGAAGTTTTGCAATATTCCTTTCTCTTAGCTGAAACTCCATTTCCGGATCAATGGCACCCGGATAGTGCAAGAGAGAAGATCTAGGAGGAGGCCTTATATCAACTGGCATCGAATAATAAACTTGGTTAAATCTAGCCTAAAATTGTTGTATTGTCTCCCCTGGCAATCTTTTCAACTGGTTATACTCTTCTACAATCAAGAAAAGGTTTTGTCCAATCACCCACCTGTCAACGAAAGCTTTGATGAGCTGCTGTAAATCTGAGATGCTCGCATCAAGCAAGGTTTTGAACCAACTCGTCACTTTGCTTTGCAAAGAAAGAGCAAAATGCCTAATACTAACATCTTCGTCATCAACCTCAAAAAGTTCTAGAAAAGTCTCAACATTCTGCACATGCTGCTCAGTGTTGACATTCTTACATTCACCGTCAAATCTTGGCAAATTGAGATAATAATTTGCAAGGAAAGCATGGAGTACAGAAGGTAAAATCAGAGGCTTGTATCGATCTAGAATTTTACAAGGTATAGGGGTATGTACAGAAGCTGTAGAATCAATCTTGGTCTCTTGAGGCTTATTAATTTGAAGACAGTCATCACAAGATTTAGAAGAATGGTCTTGATCAAGCTCAAAGGCATGCAAATCTTTGGTATTTACAATCTTCAAAGGGAAAGAGTCAACTGTAGGCCAAGGATATTTTCTCAAATACAATATACTTTGCAAAGCCTTCTTGACATTCTCGAGAAAAGAGAAGAAATAATTTACAACAAAGAACAAAATGTCTTGAATGAAATTCCAACTTGAATACCTGATCTGTCCATATTTCCTTTTCATGTTTCTACTGGTCAGGTTCATCCTCCAGCGGAGTCTTTGGATCTGATCTCAAAAATGATATGGAATCGCCAGGTGAATGATTTCAGCCTTCTTATGTCTGATCGTTGTCCACCATCAACCATCATATTTGAACTTGATACATGTATTGGGGTGATCATTTAGATCAGATGTTCAGTTTATAAACTAGACCGGAGATTCACTGAAGCAGCTTTCATCTACTTTCGCTAATGCAAAGAAAAAGCATTTCGAAGGCTACCTGGCTAACTTCAAGCTCCGTTTGTAGTCTAAAAAGCCAAACAATGAAAATAAACTTTCTTCCCCAGTGGAGTCGCCACTATGTTAGAGCCTAGATTTGCCTCAGGCTGAAAGGCAAGGTTCTAGGTCCACATCAAACCACGCTCAGCCTCGTAGCTAGCCCTACGAGGACAGGAGAGGGCTCTCTCCGAGTCAATATCGGAAAAAGATAATCGATGGGGCTCGAGATGACTAAAATAAAAGCTAATTTTAGGCTAGGTATGAAGTGCAAGGATTGAGTTGATAAAATGCAGTTTTTTTGGCTCAGATGAGAAAATAGATTTTCGGGTGCGGGGATTGTGGCACAGTCCTGCAGGGATCTCAATGGGGCAAGGTAGGCAATCGTTTTGGCACTTAAAATTGAATGAGGTGGAGGGAAAATATAGGTGAGGTGTTGAAGAGGGCAAGTGCAATCAAGAATCCTCCCCAAACAGCTGAAAACATCAAACAACTAAAGCAAACTTCAAGTAGAGCATTGCATTTTCAATGTATTCTACTTACACTCTTGTTTGTTTAGTTTAGAAGACATAAGATAGATAATGGAATACATAAAAAAATTCACAATCACAAAGAGAAGCACTGTACCAAGACAAATTGCCACATGAATCCCAAAGAGTGCTGCAAATCCTGGTCTCAATTCCTTAGCCAAAATACATGAAAATGAATGTACAATGAATCTCAAGGCTTTCTCAAGAGTTCAACCCTGAAAATGACTTAAAAACTACATGATATAGAATAGCCCAACCCATTCCCTTGCCTCTAGTTTTTGAGCTCATCATTCTAGGAGCTGTTTCAACCAATTCTAAACCAAGCACTGAAATCTAGGCAATCAAAACAACTTGCCTCTATAAGGTAGGAAACTGATTCATTCATTAAATTTTCACTTTTTAGTGAATGAATCATCTATAACAAGTAAAATTATGCAAATATTACATCATGGTCATTAAATTACATCAATATAGGTCAACAATTACATCAAGAAGCAAAACTAGTCAAACTGGCTGAATTTCTGAGTTGGAAAGTAAAAAATTGGGGAAAAATCCTCTATGTGCCACGCCAAATCCTCTATGTGTCGTGCCACTTTGGAGCTGAATTTGAGGCACTTCCTAAAGTCCAAATTATGCCCACGATATCATGTTGGAAAGCCCTATCTATCTACTTTCCAACCCAAGTGGAATTTTTGGATTTGGATGTCATTTGCCCCTCCAAAACTTCAATCTCCCAAGACTGTTTCCTGTGTGTCAAAATAGGGGCAATGAGGTCATTTTTTGAGTGTTTTTGACCTCTTGAGGACTCAAAACCTGCCCAAATATCTTGGCCATGCACCAGCAGTCATGATTTTTTATGCCAAATCCAAAAATATAAAGTTTTTAAATTTGGTGCCCGGAGCGGCGCATAGGGAGGCAAAACCCTGTTTTTTAGTGCAAAAATTTCTCAAAATGAAAAATTTGCTCCAAATTTCTTGAAATTTGGGTTGGACCTTCTTTATCAAGAGCTATGATGAGCCAAAGAGGCTTTGGCCAATATCTGAATTCCTTCATCCACTTTTCGCCTCCTTAATGCTCTCTTCACCTTGATTCTCATTTTGCACACCAAGTTCTGGGACAAGTAATGATATGTTTGCCACCTCTTTAAAGCCTCCTGGGTTCATGTCCCTCCGTGAGTGAGTCACTTTTGGTCTCCTCTTCATAGTCATATGAAGGATCAGATGCCATAGCTGCTACTAGACAAATTGCCCTGAAGGAATAGGTGTTGATGTGTCAAACTGGAGTGGACTGTTCTTGGTGATGTGCTTGACCTCTGCCACCAAGGGGAATGGTGAAATGAGGGATTGGAAGGGAAGAGAGAAATATTGGGGGATTAGGGATTTTTGGGATAGGGAATTAGGGAATGATTTAGGTGTTTCTGTATATGGACTAGGGTTTGGGGTTTGTATTTGGGTTTTAGGAAATTTGGGAAAGGGGATTTGGGGTAGGAGATTTAATGAACTTAGGGAGATAGGGTAACTTAGGGAATGATGAAATCAAAAGAAAAATGAGATGAGGGAGTGAAGCTGGTGACAAAACAGTGATTTGAAACCCTAGCAGCAAGTTTCTTTGAGGTATTTTAAAAGGTAGAGTTTGATGTTTTTGTTTTAACCATTACCATCCTCAACCACCATACCCTAGAACAAACTTGGATGAAACACACAAATGGAGGCTCTACCTACTTGTGGAATGAAGAATTTTCAATTTGGAGGAATATTTCAATGAATTTTAGGCTTTTTAGCCCAATGCGCAGTGCCTTCCCAGTGCGTCGCGCCAGTGTATTTTTTGCACTGTGGAGGGCAACCCAATGCGCCGCGCCTTCCCAGTGCGTCGCGCCCTTTTGTCGGAGCCTTTTGGAGGCCTTTCCGGTGTCCAAATTGGGTGTAGGATAGCTCGTTGGAAAGGTACTTGAGTCTAATTTCCAGCCCAGCTAGAATGTTTCAATTTGGAGTTCATTTTCCTTGTGAAAAAAATCAAATCTCCCAAGACTGGTCAAAATGTGCCAAATGAGGCTGCCCAAAGGCAGAGTGCTGTTGTAGTCAACGTTGGAAGGAGTTCCTCAACTCCAAATTGAGCTCTGGATAGCTCATTGGAAAGCTATTTGTGTCTAGTTATCATTTGACTCATCCAGCAAGTCATTTGACCAACCAAGCTAGGCGAAAGTTTGATTTTCTCAAGGTCACTTCAAAGGTGCATCAATTCTCCTGAGGCAACTGTATTTTTGACATTTCTCCAAAACCATGACACCTATGTAAAACGTGAAGGCGGTTTGTATTCCTTGGCCTATTTTGGACAAAAACCTCTCTCAGTTTTCCCAAATTAATCTTTTCTTGCTCAGAAACATCATTGGAGTAAAACCTATCCTGATGTGTGGAACAAGGGATTTTTCGAAATGAAGGAAAATGAAGGGGATAAGGGGCTTCTAAATTCTTGAGATAAATTTTGGAAGTAGGGAGGGATGTTAGGGAGTAGGGGAAAGTGGAATATCAGAAATTGAGTGAGGGGAAGGGGTCCAAAAGGGCTAAACATAGGCCCAACCTAGAAAATTGCCAAGTTGTAGCAAGAAACTAGGGTTTGTGCAAAAATGAGGAATTTGGGGGATTTTAGTGATGGGAAGTGTTTAATAAGGTACAGTATGGATAGGGGAAGGTGTATGAACATCAGGATACAAGTTTTGCTAATGATTTGACCATCCAAGAGAAATTAGCTTCAAAACCCTAGGAGAGGGAAATGAACCTTACCTAGGCGCAACTGAAGCGTAAACAAGGTGTAAAATGACCCAGTGGAACTTGACATGATGATGAAAACCCTTTGAATGATGGTACACTTAGTTTAATGGTGACATGGAACTTCATTTGGACAACTTTGACAATGGCGAAAACAAACCCTAGACCTAATACCTAGTGACCAAATTTTGCTTGAAGACTCACTGAAATGACAAAATTTGACTTTGACACCTTAAAATGATTTTGTAAGAGCATGTTTGATCACTGGAGGAAGGCTGAAAAGACTAAAACTAACAGATCTTACCCTTTGTAATCTATTTCTTGGTTATTACATGGTTTTTCATGATGTAACTTTTCCCATCATTAGAACTCTAACTTATAGTAACAATCTCTTAATTGATAATCGGAATTAGATAGATTCCCATAAAATCATGCACATCATAATTAACATTTTTACATAATAAAAGTCATAACCATATTCCCATTGGGACTGCCTATATAAGATAAGAAGATATAATTCTAATTCACCAGAGTACCATAACCTCTCATAGGCATACATATCATCATATAAAATTATGTGTGTAAAATCTAAAGCAGACAATTAGTGATCAACATCATATAATCAATTGCATAATCAGAATCGAAACCACATTGTGGGTAATGGTAGACATCACATCCAACATAAATTTAAGTAACTGCACACACACAAATTCACGGTGCCTCATAAATGCTAATAGGTTATGTCAACCCCTGATCAGTGGGTAGTTAATGTGAGCCAAGATGAACAAATGAGTTAATTTTTAGTTTACGAATGAGCTGAGATGTTGGGACTATATTAGATGCATACAAATTTCATGTCAAATATGGTTGAAATATGTCTTGTGACATAAAAACCCACCCATGCCTGGACTGGAATAATATAAGAAGCATTTGTATTGTCACATGTGTTCCCTCACTTTACTAGTATAATGTTGTAGTGCCTCTGCTCAAATTTTTTTGAAGTGTGGTTCATGGTTCATAGATCATAACTAGATCATAACTAAAGTATTGCTAATTGAACTTCCTGTATTTTCCCAATTTCAAATATTTATTCAATTAAATCTCATTAGTAAAATTTTATTCAACTAGCAAGGGGACCTAACTTTCACTAATGGTTGTTTTTTTGTAAACTTAAAATTGATTTTGACTCAAATAAGTTGCTCACCTCAATGTATTTACAGTACCAAAAACCTTTATGGGAAGTCCATTTTTTGCATGAGAATCCATCGAATTTTACATTAAAAAGATTTTCCAATCATCTATAATTGTTGGGAGTTGCTCCATAAAATATTTCGCTGACAAGTATACTGCAATTCTACAATATTTTGTCTGTATATGTTTTGATTTTCTTTTATAATTCCATATCTTAAATTTTGATAGGATTATCTTTGTCTATATTTATGCCATTGTATGTGCTCCTGAACTTTTTCTCGAGCTCCATGTTATAAAGTCAAATAACACAAAATAATCTTAATCTCAAATTGAAGGATTCTCTTCCAGTGAGGAAAGAAAGCATTTTATTAGTTCTTCATTATTTGTTTTATATACTAGTTGCCAGACTTAGAGAACATCTCTATTTTTTCAAACCTTTAATGCACATCTATAGTTGAGATATGATCAAGTGATTAAAGCACTTTTGACATGAGGTATAAAATGTATTGTTTGCAGGTCCTATTTGTTTTCACTTTATATGGTTCTTCTGATCATGATGATAACCTTAAGGTAATCCTTTTCTGACGAAAGCATCTTAAAGGATGGAGTTTGGGATGGATTTTTTTGTTCATAGCAGGGTATATTTTTCTTTTAGCTTTTGATTTCTAAGTTGGTACATATTTTTCTAGTTTGTATAATGTCAATGGATTTGGACAGTTTGAGCAAGGAGTTCATAAGAGTCTGACAGGTGGATGCATTTTTTAAAAGAAGCTACTTTACAGGTGAACTTGATCGCACATTTGGATGATTATTTTTCTTGCTGTCACTGCCTTTGTCTTCATTTTTCTATAGGAATGGGGCATGTAATAAATAGTAAAATTAAATGGATTACTTCTTTGGATTCCTTTTAATTCTTTTTCCCGACAATGTAGGCCCAACCCTTTCAAGCAGACATCCTTTTCATTTATTCTAAGAACAAGAGGCTCTCTTCTAGGTAATTATATTAATTATTTAAAAAAAAATAGTCAATTACTTGGGTTTAGGGAGATAATGCTATACTAGAGCTTAAGTTTTACACGGTGTCTCCTCTATTTAGATACCCATATTAATACTCAAAAACAATTATACTAGATTCTTGTTGCAATATGTTAAGAGGACTTTGTCTTACATACCTACAAGTACTAATACAAACTACAACAAAATGAGAGGATTAAGCCATGAGAATAAGCATGAAATGCATGCCTACGTCATTGTGGGGAAGTGGATATTAAAAACAAATCAACATCTCATAATAGTAAAAGGAATCTCTGAAATGAATCTCATTTTCTCTACTATTTATGTTGTCCTGAACATTTGTAAATTACTACTATGAATTTGAATATGAAACCTTAAAGGACCACATAGCAGCAAATGGAGATTCATATGATGGAAGTTTTATTTTCGTGAAAGGAACTCTATTATTTGTACTTGGAGGCTAAAAATAACTTTGACATCAACATTTACACTCAAATTTTATCTGCTTGAATTTTAGCCAAAAGATTCAATAAGTCGATACCATAACCACACAAATTTGAAATTACATAATGTTGGAAATATCTAGAGATGTGTTCAACCCAACATGCATGCAAGATTCCCTTGGATGAGGAGATCCTTTTATAGGTTTACACCCATATTTTCTCCATGAATACTCATCTTTTGGAATATCTTCCATCTTGCCATTCATTGTTGACACCTTGATGGTTCTTTTCACCCACTATTTCTCATAAAACAAATTAAGAAGAATGTTGTCATATGCTTTGGTTCATCCATTACAAAACAAATTACCAATATAGGTTTAATTAAAATATAAATAATGACTTTGATTCATACACAATTTCATTCATGAAATTTATAACATTTTCACAAATAAACTATTCTCACCATTAAGTTCAAAGGCATGTGAGAACATTGTCCTTCCTCAGTAGATGGTGCAACTCTAGGTAAATTGTTGATTGGAAGTGTGTAATATCTGAGTAGTTCCGGGGGGATGGATGGAGGCATGTTGAATTTCATAAATGAAAAAAAAATAGGGTGCGGGTGGTGGTATAATCCAACTGGTTGAACCATAGGGGACATCACCCTAGGGTGTGGAATCGAAATATTAAGGGTTGAGGTAGGGCGCCCAATGAATGAAATTGGTGCATATGGTAGAAACAACCAAGGGGTTCGATGATCAAAGGGAAGGGATGGATGCAGTGAAGCAAATGGAAAAGGAACCAATGTACTTCCCATATTTGGATTCACAGAGTTACTCTCCAAAATATTCTCATCAAATAATCGAATTTGACAACTTGAGGTATTGTGAGATGTGGAGTCTTCAGCTGTAATAATAAAAATTTCACATAGTTATGCAATTTCATGAAAGGCGATGAAAATAATTATATTTTTCATTTCACATAAAATAATACATAAATTGAAATTTCGATACCAATATTTCGTAGAATAGAATGTTGTACCCTTCTAGATGTGTGGTCCAAGTTTATTTTTTTTGTAGAAGAGATATCCAATTTTTCATTCATGCTTATTTAACTTCCACGATGCCATCCAACATTTAGAAATTATGGTTCATCTTTTCTTGATTTCAATACATGAACACGTTGCCCCCTTTTTTTTTATTGGGCTCAAGAAACTATGTCGTATTTTGGTAGTGATCTTGGATGGAGTTACAACACATAATTTTTTTATTGTACTCTTGGCTTACATTTTCTACCAATTTATGTAGTGCCTATGCCTTCTCCAAAGTTGTGGGTGTTATTTTTAATAAACCCGTCAATTTCTTATGATTTGATGAAATAACAAGTTTAATTTCATCATCATTAGTGAGGGAACTATCCGGTCTTAGAATGGTGGAATCAGTATGGTATGATAAACCCTCCACATCATAAATGTGGTTTTCATTATGACACATAAAATTGGAAGGAGAAGGTGGAAGATTCGTTTCAATTTTTGGGGTCATTACAAATGTTTCATTTAAATCAAGTAAAATTCTAGGCCTTTCGGTAATAGAACTAGAGACATTAAGCAATACATTTCCCCACAAAACATTGCTAGTCACTAGCATTTCAACTTTTAAAACATGTTTATAAATATTTCCATTTAGGGCCCATTAGCAATTACAAAATTGTAGGTTGATCCCTTTATAGATGAGATTATACCATGTACCACGAGTCTCCATAGTTTGGTTACAAACCAAATACTCAGATTTACTGTTTCCATCAGCCACACATTCTTCATCCGAGATATTATTTTCTTTGCACTGACTTACATTTAATTGTTGCTCGCATTTTGTAGCTTGTACAAAACCAACATCTTTTAAACATTGCATGTGAATGTAATATAACTCAACATTTTTCAATAGCAGATGCAACAACCAATCTACCTTTTTGTGGGATGCATTGTTCTTCTCACGAATGTACCTTTGCTTTAGATACTGGTGATAAGATTCAATATCATTATTTGTGTCTTGATTGGAGTGTGGGAAGTTCCTATATACTTTTTCCCACATATATGGAAAAATAAAATACATATACTAAATGCGAAGAAATAATAGAAATGGTCCATTACAAAATAAAGTGATAAAACCCAACTTCAATAAACTTACATAATTTATTGTTGGCTAACCAATTGGTTGTAAAATAATCCAAAAACACAATTTCTTCTTTAAACTCAACAAAAAAACTTTCAATTGCATGTTGTACAGATTCATCATCTTTACACGAATGCATAATTTCTCCTAAAGCACGGAAGATACAGACTTTATTTTCCTTACCCTTGACTTTATTCCCAACGTTGTTCAACCATGCTCTACGGACATGCCATACACACAATAATAATGTATAGTTTGTGCAACTCCTAAAATAACATAACCTTAAAAGAGAACATCCATAAACATTATTGCTTCCTATCTCTTCTAAAGTGAATATACATTTCACCTTAATGCCTTGATTTCTTTTATCGCATAATCTGTGATGAAAGCTTGGACATGCAAATATGGATATTCTTTTTTCCTATTTTCAAATAATTGTGACATCCATTTAAAAATATCAGGAGTACTATTCCGTGATGATACTACCCAAGCTACTGGAATCCCATTGCAATGACCACAAAAACCTATTAAGGTGTAAAGTTGATACTGAATTACAAAGAAGATAAAATTTTAAGTATATAAGATGACAACATCAAAATGAAATTGAATAAATGAAGTTTTGTTAAATATGTTTACCCCATATTTATTAGTGTTGAATATGGAATCCATTGATATCATGTTGTTGTGTGATTTTTTCACCATCATTGAAAGAATTCACTTTATGTGTATGCTTACAATGAAAGGGATGTTTTTAACAACATCTTGTTGTTGATAGAAGAAAAATCTCTATGGGCACTCACTAACCCAACAATCCACACTCATTGGATCACTTTTATCCCTCATATACTCTATCATTTTGATATTATTGTAGATGTTTAACACATATTGTCTTGTCATAAAAGAATCTCGAGGTGACCCTGTGAACAACTCACCAGATCCATACCTTACATCAGAGAGAAATTTGTCCTAGATCATGGTAGCATTACAACCATCAATAATAAAATCTTCAACATTGGTTCATATATTCTCTGTTAAATGCGGTGCATAATTTAATTTCTTGGGAATGTCATTTTCCTCATTTCCATGACAAACCACATTTTTCTCATCAATATGTCTGCATGTTGTATATACTAGAACAATATTATTTGGTTTAAGAGAAAGACGTCGCATAATGAAGTGACATTGACAACCAACTTTAATGTTGTGACATGGAAGATGTTTCTTAGTTGTAGATTCAGGTCCACCTACACTATTGGCTTGTACATGATTCAAACCGTAGGCACACCAATATCTAGTGATAAAAAATTTACAATAAATTAAATAAAATATTTATGCATGTTTGACATAGTGAACTTCAAATCAAAATTATATATATAGTGAGAGAGAGAAAGAGAGAACATATTCTAGATATGTTGAAGAATTTGTCTTCTTGATATCATTCACATCTTTACTTCATTGAATTTTAACAACAAATTGAGTAGATGCACTTTCCCTCAATTTCTATCCACTTATAAAATCCTCAAGTCGACAATATCGAATAATCGCGACTTAGTCTCCCTTTACTTTCGTCCATGTCAAATATTCCACGGAAAACGTTGTCATTCCTTTTGGGTCCTCCACCTCCAACTCATTAATCAGGTCCCACTTCTTCATTCTTCGAATCCCTATACAAATGAGGAAACAAGAATATTAACTAAACATATGAGGGCACTCATCTTGTGTCTTTCATAAAATGTAAGCAACTCAAGGATAGAGTGAGATAACTTAATGATTGAGAAGCCATTTTTTGGTCCTAGTTTTTTATTGTCCAAAGTTATTTCCCGTAATGAACATGTTAACTCCATCCTTAGCTAGTAAATACCTCATATACTCCAATCTACTTTGGTTGAGGAAATATATAGGGGAATTTCATATTATGAAGAAATGTTTCCAAATTTCCCATACCACATCTTCATTTTCCATGAGAATATTAACTAAACATATGAGAGCATGCATCTCGTGTCTTTCAAAAAATGTAAGCAACTCTAAATTTTCTACATCAATAAATTATCAAAAATAAATAATTAATAATTTCATGGTTCAATTGGAATTTGATACTACTGTATGTAGATATCTCTTTTCTACAGGATATATGGTGTCCAGATCTACAAATTAATATTTAAGAAAACCATATCCAATCGTTTGACCACTAGTCCATCTTTCGCTACTATTTTTGTTGGTGCTCTACAATGAGTAAAGAGAGAATTTTATTTAGCGCGCTAACTTGAGCTTCTGAAACTAAAAAAAAACAAGAAAAATTATGTTGAAATGACCTCAAACAATTCACCAAGCCCCTACTAAAAATCAAAATGTTAAGTTTGAATTTGTCACATCATATTGATTTCTGATATCTCTAAGTAATATCCATCTTACTTTTGGCTTACCCCAGCATAGTTGTGCAGGTTATAGATGTGGATATACAATGTATCAAGTTTTTGTCTTCCCCATATTCAGGTGGCTCTACATTCAGAAAATAAATGTCATTTGGATTAAATTCAACAAATGTTGTAAATGTCATTTGGATTAAATTCAAAAAATGTTGTAGTGCTCTAAAATCATCTTGGAGAGTGAAGTTGAGAGTGAAAATTTGTCATGCAGTGTTTGGAAATTAGACCTATTTTGATTTTACAGATAAGCCATTCATATTTTGTGGTTACAGGTTAAGATTGTGACAATGAAAATGGTACTGCAAAGATGAGAAGATCTATTTTCAAGATTGGCATTATTTAGTCTAATAATCCTCATGGTATTTTCCAATAAGTAAGTTTTGCAAATGTTTGTCACTGTGTTAATATGCCTACAATTACATTAAATATAACAGACCCTATTCTAGTATCTATTACTATTAAGGACATAGGGTCTTGAATCTCTATCCTCAAAGCATAGTTTATGGTACTCTTCCTGGTTTGTAAAAGATATTGACCTATTGAATATCAAGTAGTTGTTTCATTTCAATGTTTGGAGAAAGCTACCTAAAAAGTCAGCTATGATTAAGCGATAAGTTGGTTTTTAGCTCAATATTTTGTTTTAGTCTTAAATATTTAAACCATTAGGCCTTTTCGGTCTCATACTTATCAACAATCCTAAGAAACTCTTCACCGGTCACTTCTATTTTAGTTTATTTTTCTACTAGTTGGTTTATCTGATATAAATTGAGTTTCACAACCACCTAGTACTTAACAATTGTTGTCATGTCCTTGTGAGATCTATGGGCACCCCCAGATCATTTCTTTTAAAGCTTGGATTCAGAGATGGTGCACTACTTCTTATTACTTAAAGCAAGAACAAAACTGAGAATCTAAAATGTCAGCTTGAGAAGACTAACAACCTAGGTTGAGTTTTGAATTTGGAAGCCAGGAGAAGGCCTTGGAAATAGATTTCTCACAATTAGCAGGAACTTTAAATAGTTGCATTTCAAAATATGCAGAATGCGTAGTGGGATGAATAGAGGAAAAGTACTGCAAAATGGGTTTTGAGACCCATCAACTATTTAGAAGCATATTTGGAGGATCTCTGAATGAAGACAGTGATTGATCTACACATAGTATCATAAAAATGGATACTACATCATGACATTCTAGGATGGCTGAACTAGAAGCATAACTTGAATAAAAACCAAAAAGTTCGCCTTGAATGAGTGAAGCTCCATATGGGCTACCAACTTTCTGAGAATTTTATTTATTCATTGTGGTCATCCACTACTAAAGTTGTGTCCGAGTTTGTATTGAATTCCAGAAAAGTTAGCATCTATATACATGAACCCCATATTTAGTAAAATATGGAGCTTTCATTTAGAGATATCTGTTACATCCATCATCGCAAGCAACTAAATGGGCACATGCTTCTTTTGCTTCAAGTTTGTTCAACTTTTCATCTTCCTTATATGTGTGTTAGGTCTTAATACCATAATTCTTGACATTATTATTGTATGAACAATGCCTTATAGAGAGAATGGTTAACCATATTATTGAGGTATGTATCCATGGAGACAATCCCTCTCCGTGGTAATTACAATGTTGAGAATTGGGCTTCAACACCATGGTCGCTTCATTTCCCCTGGATACCAAGTTTAAACAATGTGGATAGATGGTTGTCCTATAATACCTTTGGGGTTAGGATTACTGGGATAGATTGTGATGCCTATTCCTATGTACTTGCATGCACAATTGTCTATATTTTCAAGAAGGATGCTTTTGTTTTAGGAAATTAGGCGCTTTATTGGCTAGATTAATGGGATATTTTTCTTGCAACAAAATCTCTTTTAATACAGTGCACATTACAACATTGCTCCTAACAAAGTGAAAGTAATATTAGGTCCAAGTGTAGTATATCAAGGTATTTTTTTTAGAGGCACAACTAGTTACTGAGAGAATATAATATGTAGTAGAGAGTATAAAATCCAAAGTGTAGATAGACTAGAAATTGATTATCACTTACATGTGAAAAATATAAATAATAATTGGCCTAGCTATTGACCACTGCAAGTGCATTTGACAAGGATGGACCTTGAAACATGCATCCAATGATCTAATGGTAGACCAATTTTCTGTTAGACCACATGATTTTTTTTCATAAGATTTGAGTCAGTCTAGTACTAAACATAATAACAAAGACTACACCCTACATACTGTTATATGGTCATCCAACTTTCAATTTACTTAAAGCAATGCAAAATTCAGCCTTCTGTCATAAGATTAATATTATCTCTGCATTTAACGTTCTTAGTTTTGGTTGATATTTTATTGCTTTGCACTTCCAAAATGACTAAAATTGTATACCTTAGGCTAGTAATTTGACAATATTTATTTTAATATTGTTTACTTGGCTATTTGCTTATAATTGATTATATTTATGGTGTTTGACTTGATTAGTGATTTCAAGCTTATAGGTGTTATAGACATATTTGGGCACTGCAACCCCAATCACATATGTCGATAAATTGAGGGCTCTCAAACCCCTAAAAGTGTTGTTTCAAACCCTAAAGGATCAAGGTCAACTGATTACATCATTTCCCAGAAGTTCTCCCTAAAAGACTACTCAGAACTAGTCAAAACTGGACCATACAGACTGCTCCATGTTGAGGGTGCGATGCATCTCACCTGTTACACACAAGGGGTGTGATGCATACTAAAAATCCCTTCTGTAGGGTGTGATGAGTGAGAGCAGACAAATGGCAGAGGTAGTTTGCTAGGTGGAAACTCAGAGAATCTTTTAGAAACTGCTCATATGACACT
>APFE031126080.1:0-14330 GCA_000404065.3 Pinus taeda | reverse complement strand
TAAATTAAGTTTCACAACCACCTAGTACTTAACAATTGTTGTCTTGCCCTTGCGAGATCTATGGGCACCCCTAGATCATTTCTTTTAAAGCTTGGATTCAGAGATGGTGCACTACTTCTTATTACTTAAAGCAAGAACAAAACTGAGAATATCAGATGTCAGCTTGAGAAGACTAAAAACCTAGGTTAAGTTTTGAATTTGGAAGCCAGGAGAAGGCCTTGGAAATAGATTTCTCACAATCAGCAGGAACTTTAAATAGTTGCATTTAAAAATATGCAGAATGCGTAGTGGGATGAATAGAGGAAAAGTACTGCAAAATGGGTTTTGAGACCCATCAACTGTTTAGAAGCATAGTTGGAGGATCTCTGAATGAAGACAATGATTGATCTACACATAGTGTCATAAAAATGGATTCTACATCATGACATTCTAGGATGGCTGAAATAGAAGCATAACTTCAAGAAAAACCAAAAAGTTCGCCTTGAATGAGTGAAGCTCCATATGGGCTACCAACTTTCTAAGAATGTTATTTATTCATTGTGGTCATCCACTACTAAAGTTGTGTCCGAGTTTGTATTGAATTCCAGAAAAGTTAGCATCTATATACATGAACCCCATATTTAGTACAATATGGAGCTTTCATTTAGAGATATCTGTTACATCCATCATCGCCAGCAACTAAATGGGCACATGCTTCTTTTGCTTCAAGTTTGTTCAACTTTTCATCTTCCTTATATGTGTGTTAGGTCTTAATACCATAATTCTTGACATTATTATTGTATGAACAATGCCTTATAGAGAGAATGGTTAACCATATTATTGAGGTATGTATCCATGGAGACAATCCCTCTCCGTGGTAATTACAATGTTGAGAATTGGGCTTCAACACCATGGTCGCTTCATTTCCCCTGGATACCAGGTTTAAACAATGTGGATAGATGGTTGTCCTATAATACCTTTGGGGTTAGGATTACTGGGATAGATTGTGATGCCTATTCCTATGTACTTGCATCCACAATTTTCTATATTTTCAAGAAGGATGCTTTTGTTTTAGGAAATTAGGTGCTTTATTAGCTAGATTAATGGGATAGTTTTGTTGCAACAAAATATCTTTTAATACAATGCACATTACAACATTACTCCTAACAAAGTGAAAGTAATATTAGGTCCAAGTGTAGTATATCAAGGTATTTTGTTTAGAGGCACAACTAGTTACTGAGAGAATATAATATGTAGCAAAGAGTATAAAATCCAAAGGGTAGATAGACTAGAAACTAATTATCGCTTACATGTGGAAAATCTAAGTAATAACTGGCCTAGCTATTGACCACTGCAAGTGCAGTTGACAAGGATGTACCTTGAAACATGCATCCAATGATCTAATGGTAGACCAATTTTCTGTTAGACCAAATGATTTTTTTTCATAAGATTTGATTCAGTCTAGTACTAAACATAATAACAAAGACTACTCCCTACATACTGTTATATGGTCATCCAACTTTCAATTTACTTAAAGCATTGCAAAATTCAGCCTTCTGTCATAAGATTACTATTATCTATGCATTTAACGTTCTTAGTTTTGGTTGATATTTTATTGCTTTGCACTTCCAAAATGACTAAAATTGTATACCTTATGTTAGTAAGTTGATGATATTTATTTTAATATTGTTCACTTGGCTATGTGCATATATTTATTATATTTATGGTGTTTGACTTGATTAGTGATTTCAAGCTTATAGGTTTAGTTTTGTAAAGTGGTTTTATGTACCTTGTAAACCTATGTAAAGAAATCTAATGTTAAAGTGTTTATAGGGCTTATAGTTATCACCTCAATCTTAAAAAAGAGTTCTTCCTTCCATTCATCATTCACCCCCTCTGTTTTGGCACATCCCTTTTTCTAGGAAAAACATTGTCTCCTTTCATCTTGATTCCTATTGCATGTTTTCTTCACACTACCTCCTTATATGATATCTTGAGGCAATCCTCTATAAGTATATTTCCCCATTCTCCTTGCAATATGTTTTCAAATGGGGACATTCATAGAGGCATCAGGCCTATGAGTAGTAGCAAGATTGTAGAGGAGGAAGGTCTCCAGACCAAGTTGCGCAAGTATAGTATTTCTTTTTTTGATTCACATATTGATTATTTATTTAATCATGTTGCTTCTTTGAGCTTTCCCAAGTCTAAGTCCCACATCATCATCCTCCTGATTTTCAAACTGGGTGAAATAAGCATAGGACTATCATGATTAGCCATACCTTTTCCAAGTTCTATGGAAAAGGCTTCCTCTATGGCTTTCCAATGAGCTCAAGTTGAGACTTCTCATTTCCAGAGGCAAGGCAGGATTCTACCCAAAGTATTAAACCACCAATCACATCTATACACTTTGAAACATTTTGAGGAGGGATGTCATTTCTCTTTGAATGTATTATGTTGCTTTATATACTTTCTTAAAGCATTTGAATTAGTCTTGAGAGAGGCATTATTTCAAAGACTACATGACATTATCCTTCTGAGACTCTCTTCATGACTATCATGAGACCTTATGAGTTGGTCCTTTGTTCTCTCCACACTATGCATTACCTCGTTTATTTCATTAGGAGCACCAATTAGGTCAAGTAAGGATCTCCTCTCTCCCTAGTTTTGTTTTGGATGTATATTGGTAAGCTTGGGTCATTTCTTGTAGGGCATATCTAGGGAGGGATGGTTTCCTTCGTTACCACGTGTTGATATCTATCCTTCTATTTGTTGATCATGTGATCCTCATGGACTCTATGTCCTTTCATGGTTTCGAGATCTTCAATTGATATATTTTAACCTTGGTGAAAAGAAAGTAATGAACTTCCATGCATTGTAGTGGGTCATTTATGAATTCCACTTTCAATTTTTAGGGGAAGCGATTTAGGTTACCACATGATCTGAATTGGATCATTATATTGTTTATAATCCATCTCGATGCATTTAGAGTGGAAAAAGTGGAAGAATCAACTCACAGGATCGTTTTTACCGGTGGGACCCAGTTTGGCAAAACAGGGTCTAGAACCTTCTGGGAGAATTTTGAGGCATCAAATGATGTTTTTTGGGGGTATTCTACAGATAGAGAGCTTTCCAATGATGTAATAATCGCATCAATCGAAGTCTGTATACAAAAGTTATGTCACTCAGAAGTTGACCTTCCTATTTTCACACCTATAGTTCGGGAGGATGCCGTGTCAGCACCCATTATTCATGGAAAAGAGGCTAGCCACATGTTTGTGATGTAAAAGACTCTAGAAGAGTCTATTTTGTAACTCTAGTTAAGAGTTGATGTATTCAAACTTAACCACTAGTAGGCTATCGGGTTGTGTTATAACTGGGCCACTAGGAGGGAGAGGCATTCCATTCTTTTGAAAGCATTTTGTTCCATAGTTGAGAAAAGATAGCCATGAGAGATAGGAGTAGAGCACACAGAGAGGATATGTGCATTGTAGCAGCCCACAGGCCACAAACATTACTTCTTTGTATTTGTAACCATATTTCCAGACAAAGAAAGAAAGCAAAGCGAACTCACCTTCCAGCTGGGTTTTCTCCCGAAAGGGTTTCCCAGAGAGCATATCATGTGTATTATGTGTTTGAGCTTATTTTGTCATTCTCTACTTTTCTATTTGATTTAATTTCACATGCATGCTCTAATTATAGTTAATTTTACAGATCTAGAAATTAAATAAAATTGTAATAGTGTAGAATCTCAGATTTTTAATATAATATTATCAGATCTATTGTGACGAACTGTCCAATGGAATATCCATGGTAGTTTATAGATCATTACATTATACACCTACTTGGGGGTTCAATGACAATTTTTTAATCTTGTTGGCCCTTAGTTGAGCTTCAGGCATGCCTTCTCATTATGACTCATCGAGGCATATGGATCCCTCACCCTTCTAGAGAGACACTACTTCCAAGATCACTTTAAATACATATAAACAAAACCAAAATCAAACCATTGTGCTTGAATTACAACCACTCTTCAAATTGAGCCTATTGGAGAGAACTAAAATTAAACCAAGGAACAAGCAAGCAGTACAATATATGGTGCAAAACCAAAAACTTTATGGACATAAGATGAGATGCACTAAAACATGTTTATAGGTTACTAGAGAAACTAAAAGGGTAATCACTTGTCTTGAATTGTATCTCATGGATTGGGGGGGTACTTTCATATGTGCGGTACCTAATCTTGCAACAACCTATGTTTCTCCAAGGTCACTAATTTACTAAAGGTTGTGTTACAAGTTACAACTATGCTAACAGAAACATCCTCCCCCATTCCCCACCCCCTGTTTCTACATTTTTTGTATTGAAATCAGTACAAAACATCCTCAAGATCATGCCATTCTCAGCTATTAGGTAGATCATGCCAAAAATATACTCAGGTTGCAATCATGGTCATCTTGTAGCCTTGTCACAACATGTGTTCTGAACCTCAGTAATGATGTGTTGGTCTATCAAGCATTAGCAATAGTTATTTATCTTTTAGTCTTAGCAACTGTCTAGCCTTCACTGCATTTTCTGTGTTGTTTGTACAACTTTCAATGTGATGTATAAGCACCTTTTAGAAACTGAATAATTGAGGCTGCTATGCAACTTTTGATGAGAACTTTGAAGCCTTCTAGAGGTTATTGTATTAAGCAATCTTGGAGTATGGTTTTGTTGACACTATTGCATTGTAGAAAGTCTTTGAATGTGCTATTGCCCAGATTTGGCAGCAGGAAAACTTTAGACTTTCAAATTTGCCAACAAGCCTAAATGAAGGTTCTGCTACAAAAGGTAATTTCATAAAGGGTCAGATACTGTATCAAAAATAGATTTATCCAACAGAGAAAATTATGCTGAAAACTGGATTTTAGTGATGGTAACCCTGCATCAAGGCACACTAAATCAAACATAAGGTGCTCAATCTAGGACTAAGCTAGTAGTCCTTTTCTTAAAAATGTATAATCGAGCATCGAGGATCAAGGCAACCTTTGTTTTGCTAAGACCAAGGACCACTCTCAATGCTAATAGCTATGCCAACATATATTTATACATCGGATGGTATATCAATGCTAATCATATATAGAAACTTAGGCAGATATATAGTTTCTCTGGAGCTCAAGGATATGGAGGAACTGGATTTTCTAATGGAGAATCTTCGACCCTTGAGTCCTTGTAGACGAAAACCAAAATGGGAGGAGTCATTATAGTGGCCACCCTAAGTATTCCAATATATATTTTTTAAAGAATTTCCAATTCTCTGGTACGCAGGGATAGTTAAAAAAAATTATGAGTGCTTTGTTATACAAAGAAGACATGGATGAATTGAACCATTCCTTGAAAACGTGACCCCACAAGATTTAATTTTATTTTTATTTTTCAGCACTGCAAAACGCTCCAAAAAGCTTGCACATGTAGTTAAGAAACCCTGTAACGAGCGTGGGTTTATATGTATGAGTGGAATACTTTCTCCCTTTTCCATTAATACCATATCTCATTAACAATCCAGCAATAACAGAAGTTTCAGTTGTAATGTGGAAGCTGAGTTTTTGTTGCAGTTGTAAAGTTCAGTAAGAAATACCCATCTCATAAAAATTATAGATCAATGCACAACAAATTAAAAGGGGCAGGTTCGAGCAAAAGGTTAGCAGTGTTTGACAAGTTTAAAGGGGGGAAGTGTTGTTCATGGGTACCTCAATGCATCTTGGCAGTGCAGCAGGGTAGTGTGTCTCGACGGTGAGGGTTGTAGGTGGGTTGCAGGTGAGGGCGATGTTCGAAGGCGAAGCAGGCTCGCAGGATGATACTTTGTTCCGACAGAGGAGGTTTCTGTTCGAGTGGCGGAGGAGGTTTTGATTTTTGGCAAATTTGGAATGTATATCAAGTGGGAATATTTGCACCAACATGGTACCACAAGTATCGCTAGTGTGGCGACGGGCGGGCCAACCTCCTTGTTGAATTTGCATGCTCCTGTCAAATCAGGCTATGGGGTCATTTATGTGAATCAGCCACTATAGGGGCATTAAATGCCCTATGGTAGGCTGGTTATTTGTTGCCCTCTCACGTTGCTCCACGCATAGCAGGGAAACAACACAACTCTTTAATGCATGGGTCGATTGATCTTGCAACCTCCAAGTGATCTGATTTGACAAGAATCAAAACATCGGTAATCGATCAACACAACAACGACCATCGATCGACCTTCTCACGAACTATGAACAAGAATCAACATTCTCAAGGCTTTCTTCTATGTTAGGGTTGCCCTGCCTTTAATCCTCCTTCAGATCTACGGGGCTCCACCGAAACATCACCACAACAAACTTATCTGATTCACCAACCACAGGGAACAAATCAAACATGCATACCTTTCTCGTAAGCACAGTAGCAACTTCACAACTTACAACTCTGATACCAAAATAAAATTAAGAAGACAAAACCAATTGAATGTAACTCTGCATACCTTGAGTGAGGAGCCCCTGAGGTTGCCACAACCCTAGGAGCTCGTGAGGTTGCCACAACCCTAAGAGCCTGTAAGGTTGCCACATCTCATTAATGATAAAAAACAAACAATACAAATTTATAAGAGTATGTTTAGTTAGGAAAATCAAACACTTTCCCAATAATATAAACTAAATTCTAAATAAAACAATAATTTAAAAGATAAAATAATCTATACAACAACTTTCTCATAAATAAAATTGATCCAAAAAAATTCTCACATTAAAAACACCTATATTTATCCACTACCAAAGAATCCAACACTTTTGTTTATAGATTTTCAACTTGATATGGGTTATGGTAAACAAAGACAAAATTCAAGTTTTTGGCCAGCTGCTTATCACTTGTCCAAGTTTTTAAGCTCTACACGCTCCATGCAACAACTCTATGTGATATCAATAGTTTAAAGCGATTTTCCCAGAATATTCGAATAAATTTCATTAGTTTATATTTTGTGATGGATACTTATATGTAATACTCTCAGCAATAATGTCGTAAAGAAGATGCCTTGGTTGTCACTAGGACATAAATTATTTGTAAGAAATAATTTGACAATGCGTAACGTGTTTACATGGGAAAGTTTTTCAACGGAAGAAATCGATGTTTTAACTAGAATTAAAAAAACGTAGTCTCTTGATTTAGGTATTTAAGACTTAATTACATACCTTTAAACGATTTATTATCTTTCAACGGAAGAAATCGTTGTTTTAACTGGAATTTAAAAAACGTAGTCTCTTGATTTAGGTATTTAAGATTTAATTACATATCTTTAAACAGGGTAGTATAATGTATTGGGTAAATTGTTCACTATTTAATTAATTAGTCTAAAATTATTTTTTTGTCTAAAATTATTTTATAAGCAATACTTTTTTTGGTATAAATTAATGGCAGGGGTCATGCACTTCGAGAAAATCCTTCCGGGATACTATATGCGCGTGGACCTGCTCAAATCACGTGGTAGGGCCATGCACTCACGTATAATCTCAGTCATCGTATTAGGCATATGCGCGTTAACCAGGTCAACTCACGTGGTGGGGCCCATACACTCAGAGATACTCTTTTCGTGATGGTATATGCGCGTGGATCCGATACTGCACGTGGTTGGGCCCACGCAGACTTTAAAAATAGTTGTCACGTAGTGTAACCAGGCTTAAAATTGACCGGTGTTAAAAAACAAGTGACGGTGACCAAAGTTGCAGGCAAAAATAAATTTGAAATTCCAGGTCTGGTGGAGTTATGCATTTAGAAAAAATCTTTCCGGTTTAGTATATGCGCGTGGACCTGCTAAAATGACGTGGTAGGGCCATGCACTCAGAGATAATCTCACTCATCGTAATTGGTAAATGCGCGTGGACCCGCTCAACTCACGTGGTGGGGCCATACCCTCAGAGATCATCGTTTTGTGATGGTATATGCGCGTGGATCCGCTACTGCATGTGGTTCGGCCCACTCATATTAAACATAGTTGTCACGTAGTGTAATCAAGTTTAAATTATGAAAATTCAGATAGGATTTTGATAAAATTGATTTTTTTTAAATCTTGAAATTTTCAAAGGGGTCACTCTCATTTTTATGATAACAAATCTATTTTCATTAGTAAAAACCATTTACGAATTCAAGTTATTTTTGGTTGATCGTGCAAATTTGCGGGCTCAAGCTTTTATTATCCTTGCCCAGGGTCTGGTATAAAGTATGGTTAAATTATTGACTACCCAATCAGTAATTATTTAATCAAAAATTGAAAAATGTTGTTTAAAGTTAACTTTATAGTTTATTTTTTTTAGATAACTTTTTTTGAGTTTTCCGGCCATTTATTGGTTAGACTCTTATTTTTCAATGATTTCTGACAGAGTTGACACCAGTATTAACCATTTGCACCGCCATATAGAAATCATAATTGAAAAATAGTTGTTTATGTGATTCATTGCAATGTGACCTGTATCCAGAAATGTTTTTAGACTTCTTCTTTATGTAGCGTAGGGTCGGAGATGGGGAAAGAAAGAAAGAAAGAAATTATTTTAATGTCCACGAGGCTAAAGATAGCCTATGGAACAGATTGCTTCTTCATGTGCGTGATGTATTCGGCCTTTTTTCTGTGAAGCTTCAAAATAAATGCACCCAGCTTCTCGACAAACCCCTCACTAAATATATTATCCCAACAGCTAGCTGCCAACATATCTACCTAACTTTCCATGTTGTCTTTGAAAGCCTCACATTCTAAAATGAAATGTTTTTCTGTTTCCACTTTTCCGGAAGAATAAAAAATGCATACTCTTTCATCCCACACTTCTTTTGGCATTTTCCAGTGCCCTGTTTCACAACGGAGTTGATGAGAATTAGTCTTTAACTGAGCAATAAGAATTTTGGCTCTCAAGAGATATTGGTCTCTATGTATGCTTTTGGTTGATGACTATGAGTGGGATTAAACACTTCAATATAGTACTTTTTCTTTCTTCCTAGCTCCTTATCCCAAGTATGCTTGTGGAACTTTTCCATAACAAATTTTTTTATCTCTTTGCTATTTATGGGACAGATGTTCAAGCAAATACCCCATTTACTAAACCATTTGTTATTTTGTTGCATCCAAGTTCTTTTGTTCTTGCTCAATCTATCATTAAAGACAACCTTAGGCCATCTGCCCTCTTCCATTTGCTCAATTTTTTTAAGTACCTTATGACTTGCACCATAGCAATTGCTTCAATAGGAGCAGTCCCTGTTTCTCTTAACAAAATAGCGTAAGGAACTGCACTTTTAATCTTGAATTTGTTTGTAATCAAGCACTTCTGAATTTTCTAAATTTGTATCCACTGCATGTCAGATGGACTGGTGGCCCATAGTTCACAACCATAGTGAATCACTGGGATCACTAGAAGCCCAAAAAGAGTTTGAGTGGATTTCCAGTCCCATAACTCTGCCTCTCTACACCTATTTTGAAGAACATAAAATGCTTTCCAACCCTCCAAAGTTCTTTTCTTTCTACAACCATTCCAGCTTAGATTTTTTTTGAAGTCAATCCCAAGGTATTTGTAATCTGCAACTTCTTCAAGAATGTTGCCTTCAAAGTAGAACTTATGTTGGTTATGTTTTCTTTTCTTAGAGAAAACCAGTACTTTCGTTTTGTTGATATTGAATTGCATCCCCACACTTCTAGAAAAATGCTCAGGGATAGTAAATGCTCTTTCAAACCAAGCTCTGATTTAGCAATTAGAATAAGGTCATCTGCATACAAAAGAAGCCTTATAACAAACTTGCACAAATAGATACCATCACCCCCTTATGAATTTAGCCACTCCTCAAGCTTGTCGATATATAAACCAAAAGCGGTAGGAGACAGTGGGAAAACTTGCTTGACCCCGATATCGCTTTTAAATCTTTTAGAAATGCTTGCTGAAGTTCTAATTTTGACTTTCATCTCTTGATACATCCTATGCACAACTGCTCTCAAATGTTTACGAAACCCAAGTTCCTCCATTCTGTGCCAAAGCTTATCCCTAGGAACCGAGTCAAACGCTTTTTTGAAATCAACAAAGCAACAAAATACTTCTTCTTTTCTCTCCCAAACTTTTTCAATGATGTGCCTTAAAGTTATACAATGATCAACTGTGGAATGTTTAGGTCTAAAACTTTATTTCCCTTTAGCACGCTTACCCACTTGCTAATTTTGTTTTCTAGCATGCTTCCAATAGCTTTGCAAACAAAGGGTTTATCATGATGGTCCTATAATTGGAAGGATTATTGGCGTCACCGCTCTTGAAAAGAGGTATTTCCAGACTAGTTGTCCAATCTGTGGGGAGCCCTTGTTGTATGATGTTGTTGAAGATATTTGTAATGTGAGGTGCAAGAATATTTGAGCCCCACTTTAGATATTTTGCTTGGAGTTCAGCTAAGTCTTTTGCTTTTCCAACCCCCAACTTCTTGATACCAATATCTACCTCTTATATTGTTAAGAGTTCAATATCAGTGTTGACCAAGGGGGGAGGGTTAACCTTGGGAACCTGCTCATAGAGTTGTCTTGCATAGTCAAACCATTTAGAAGTTGTAATACTATTTCTAGTTTGTATCTTTTTCGGTTGGAGCTCCTTCAAAATAATTTGGGATTATTTTTCCCAAGGAAGATTAGTTCTTCCCACCTTGAAACCATGAAATAGGTCTTTTTCTTGCTTAATAACTGCTTGCAAGCTTTGAGCTTTATGTTATCCTTGTTTGACTCTTTCCACATTCTCCTTGCCTTTTGCATTCCTCGTCAAACCAAGCATTAACTGGAAAGCAATTTGTTTTATACTTCTTAATTTGTGGGAGATTTTGTTGGACATGCTGAATTAAGAATTGTTTCTTTCCAATCCAAGAGAAGCATAAATAAATTGGCTTGTGATCTGACTTTAAGTCGCACAGCTGATCTCCAATAAAAAATTCCTCCATTTTCTCACACAAACCATGCAAGCAAATTATATAATCTACTACACTTGCTCCATTGTAAGTATTGTAAGTGAAATTACCGGACTTTGCCCATCTAGTCAAGCCTTTACAAATGACTAAATCAAAGGCCCCACATAAAGTAGGAAATTGTTCACCAAAAATATTGCAGCCCTTGTCCTTTGAAATTCTTTCCTACTGATGATTACTCTCTTTTGTAATCCAAATAGGGTCGCAATCATCCTTACAACAAAGAATGCTAGCTTGCTCACTTGCAATCCTAGCATTGAAATCACCCACTATAAGGACTTCACCTAGCTTTGAATATGTTGCAATATCTGTTTTTAAGGCTACAAATGAATCTTTGTGGTCAAGCCCTTTACCTTTGTAGATTTTTGAAACCTGCGGTGCAAAATAGCATGTTGCAATTCTGATGTGGTTTCCATTTTATGATATTTTAAACCAAATGAATTTCTTATTTGAGTCTTCTTTTTCTAACTGAATGAGACGACCTTCTTTCTCCCTTACTAAAACCATGATACCCCCATGCCCTTTGCCATTCCCTATTGCCTTGTTCCACACTACCATCTTCCAGTATCCTTTAAACAAAGGTGTCTTGCACCCTTCATGCTCATGTGTTTCTATGAGGCAAATTATGTCTCTATCTTCCATAATAGGCCCTAACCCAAGTCCTCGTCTCCATGGATAACCTCTGCAATTCCAACAAACTAATCTTAAGGAAACTTGGGTATGACTTGATTGCTATTTATTTTGACATGTAAGGTTCACATTTGAGTCTATGTCCCTGCTTTCCCATACTGACTGTGCTTTCTAATTTCCTGTTGAAGAGTTTGTTGCCTCTTCTTTATTACCATCTTGCTGCTCTGTTTTGGAAGGAGGTCCAAATCGCACTATCAGAACTTTGTCTTTATAAATCCATGCTCTCTTGCCTTCATCTCTTGTTTCCCTAACCTTTAAAATTTCCTCCCTTCTTTCCTCCTGTTGTTTTATAGTTAAATCTTCTTCTAGGAAAAAACGAGAACCCCTCAAAAGATGTTTCTTGCTTATAATGATATATTTATCATGCAAGCTAGGCATGCTAACTTTTATGGGTCTGGCTCTCTCCCTGTTAAACTTACCCACCCTCCATGCTTGGCATATTTGTCCCTACCATAGCAACTTGTCTTTCAAGAAGTCTCTTGCAAGATCAAGAGTACATTCATTTTTCCCATAGTCTTTCACCCCTTTAATAATTATGTTTGTCGCCCTATTTTGTCTTTCGTTACCTTCACTATCTTGCATGTTGTCAACCTGAATATTTGTTTCTCCTTTGTGATTAGCAGAATTGCTAATAACTTGAGCCCAAATTTTGGAAACTTTGGTGGAATCTACTTTCATTTCTTCTCTTTCTTTCTCTTCATGCTTGTTTATTTGGGCAATCATTTTCCCTTTATCCTGGGATGATTCCACATTCACCACCGATGTACTTTCCACTACAAATTTCTTTATGTTTTGCACATCCGCCTTCATGCGTTGCCATTCTATCTTCCCTATCAGGAGAGTTGCCTCTAGCAATGTCACTTGTTCTTTTAAAACGTTATTGCTTTCTGCTAAAGCCTTGTTCTTAGCTGTTATTATATGAATTTTATGATCTCTTTCTTGCTCTTTAGCTTCTAAAACCTTCAACAGTTGTTTTGCATTTAACAATTCTTTCACATAAATATCAAATAACCAGATGAGAGGTGTGGATGTGGGACTATATAGGGCAGAATCATCAATGACTTTTCCTTTGGACTTCTTGTTGCCATGTGCTTGTAAAGGGGACTTGTTTGATTGCTTCTTATGAAGGGCTCAAGTACTTTCATTTTTAGACCGTTTTTTCCTTGTCTGCTCCCATTTTAGACGGGCTAGTCTTTATTTTAAAATGCCCTGATATTGTTTAGCATTGACCCAAACCCACTTCCCAACTTTGCGGATGAGGCAATTTTTACTTGTCCTAAATCATTTGTCTCCATATGTTTTGAAATTTCTTGTCCCTTTGTCATGTTTGAATGCATTTGTCGTCCAACCTATTTCGAGAAATATGTAGGTCTATAAAATGCCAAGATTACTTTGCACTGCTCCTTGTTGTTCAAGTTATCGTTGCTCCTTTCTCACTACTCGATACTTATGCTACATAAAAACTCCCTGCTCTCACACTGCTCACTGCTTGTTGCTCTCACTACTGACCACACTGCTCTGCTCACACTGCTCAGACAGCTGCAGTGAACATATGAGAACTCATTGTCACTCCAAGAGAAACTTGTCAAAGGAAGCTTGCTAAGTGGATCCAAGGATCAGGGACCATGGAATCAATCAAATTCACTTATAAGCTTCAATAAGACTCATAAACTGAACCGTTTGAAATAATCATAAAGATTTCCTAAAATGTTTAAATGATCTCGCTGGAGCTTTTTTCGTAAAACAAAATTTCGTCAAACACATCAAAATTTGCACCCAACCTGGCAGATTCTGCACGGAATGAATTCAAGAAAAGCGTTAACTTACTAAACTCAGAGCGTTGGCAACGAACCTAGTCCACGACGATTCTGACAACATCACATTACATGGATACTCCGCTTGTAAAGCCATCCCGTAAATGCAAAGCCCCGCTCCCCCTGGTGTAATTAACCGTCACGAGTTTGATCCCCGATAACGTGTTGCGGTTGCTGACGGCCTAATTTGACATTTCGAGAACAACTGGCTGAGAACGAAACAACACTTGCACGGATGTAAATGGAAAAGTTCGGATATAAGTTAAGCTTGTTTATGAGGGAGTGTAAGGTGACCCTTGACTTTATCTCACAGACCTAAAGGAGTACTGGACATGAATCTAATGCAAGATGTATTATTTATGTTTGAATAATTATCTTAATAAATTTTATATTATTTTATATAAAAAAGTGTGTAAATAAAATTATTTGAAATAAATAAATAAATAAATATACTATATATATATATATATATATTTAACATTATTAAAAAATAAACTTTAAAATAATAAATATTATTAGAGGTAAAATATTGAAATATCAAATATCACATCTTAATACTTATTTTAAATTCATATATATATATTATAATTAAAATCTTATCAATATCAATATATATTAAGTAGTATAATTATTTAATAATATTAAGTAATTTAATTATTAAATAATAAAAGATGTAAATATTATTATTGAATATTAAATAGTAAATATTATTATTAAATATTAAATAATGTAAGTATTAAAATGGTTTAAACATAGCAGAGATTTATTTCATTTTGATGTGATATAGAAAACATGTGAAAATATATAAAATGTTTTTGTGTAAAACTTATCGAATCAAAACTATGAAGAGATAGCATTGTAATCCATACACAC
>APFE031126079.1:0-12483 GCA_000404065.3 Pinus taeda | reverse complement strand
AAAAGTATATCTTGAATTTCGTGAATTTACTTCATTAACCCGATGAATTTAAATGAAATAAATTAAGAAAACTCAAATTTGATAATCATATAATACATCATATATTTATAATATAATATGTACTGAGAAAATTAGTTAAAAATAAATAAGAAACATTTTACAATGGAGCATTCGATCTATCGTGGAAATCCTAGATCATATATGTTGGTGCCATAACTTGGTGATGAAAGAGTGATTTCACTGGGCACATATAGACTAGACAAAGGAGGCACTATGTGGGATTGGGTGTTGGATGAGTGCATCTCTAGCCTTTTGTAATTCGGATGAGTGCATCACTAGTAGCCGGAACGAGCTCCTCATTTTAGGAGGCACATTTTGGTAGCTCCTCTTTGTGAAATATGCAAATATTTTCTCAAGTGTGATTTTGCATCTCACTGATGACGTTGCCACCTTTACCAAGAAGGCAAACAATGTGATTTGAGGGAACAAGAATTCTTGAACAAATGGCACTGCCAAGATTTTCATTGTCTCTAGTCTTTCCTTGCAATTGGAAGAATGCCTCAAATGTAGGTGAAACACCATCACTAGCCACCACCTACCACTATTTGCATTGCATGTAAAAACAATTCATCTCAACATTCAATTCACTCACTACACACCTTTTTGCGCATTCAAAAAACCACATAAGCAACAAAACATCAAATCTAAAAACATGATTTTCGTACACTTTCAACATGACACAAACACATATGCATGAAAACCACAAAGAAAAAGCATTTATGTGTAAAAATATCTCACGCACAACCATCTCTAGACTCAACAATTCCCTTCCATCAACCATTGGTATTTGAAACTAATATTGATAAACATGGGTCCCAAATATCATGCATAGGAGGCATTTGTTCTCCGCACACGCTACCTCTAAGCAACATAGTCCATTGTGTGAAATAACCTTTCAAGCTTCTATTATATGCACTTTCGCATGCCGTGAAATATTTTAATAATAAAACTAATATGAAAACATATTACAATTAAAAGACCCCTCTACACTTCCCTCATTCCACACAAATTCCACACATGCATTTATTCTTCGTATAACTTTCGCACGTGCACAACCATGTATGCACAACTCCGTTCGTACAACTATGAAATATGCCTCCAAATAAGAATTAAAAAAGGGATTTGCATATTTATTATCTTAGTAAAGTTTACATGACATTTTCACATAACATCCATACACCCATAACATCCAAAGACTGTTCATTTCCATTGATCACCCCAAGCTCTCCCAATCCACTAGGGATAATTTTTCAAGTGCATGAACTGCCAACCCACTTTGCTTTGTAATATTCGCCTCCAAATTTGTGTTCACCTAAATAACTGAACTCCTTTGTATGAAAGTCAATATTCACCTTCAATTTTTTTCACTTTAGTAAACAACATGCTTTTTATGAAGTCAAATCTCACCATACTTAGGCAAAGTTTCACCTTGGTTTATGTGGGAATCTTCTTCACAATGGTCCTTCGTCCAAACATGGTGTAAATCATATCACCTTCTTCTATATCCAAGAAATGCATCATAATCTCCACTTCTGATGGGCCTCTATTTTCTACAACTTGCAAATCAACATTATCTTCAATGGTTTTATCTTCTATAATTTCCTCCTCCATGAAGTATTTAGATACAAATCCTCTATTTTCAAGAGCTTGGAAATCAACATTATCTTCAATGGTTTTATCTTCTATAATTTCCTCTTCCATGAAGTATTTAGCTACACACTTTTTGTCTCTCAAGTTTTCACTAAACATGACACTTTATTACTATATAGTGATGTAAAGTGTCTTTTATGCCAACAATAAATGGACATGGAGAAATGTTTGATGGGAGAATGTAGATTAATGCATGGACATGGAAAAAAAAAATTTCACAAGCATGCATATCAATGTGTTGAAATGGACTAACACATGCCCTTAACACATAGATCATGAGTAGAATATTCAAAACATGGATCAATACTTGTTAACACCATCAACCATTTAAAGGGACTACATTATAATCAGAATATTTTTTTTATAGTCCATGGAAAGCTACAACGTGTCGAAAGAGATAGCTTAAGAATTAAAGACAACAATCATTAAAAAGTACCCAATACTTTATAAAATATTGCAGTGAAATGGCATGGACAATTCAGGCCACAAGCCCATAATAGCCCAAAGGAGAATCGAGGGTCAAACCTTAAGGGTTATACCTTTATGATAAATAGTATCAATTCAGAGAAAAATTCAGATCACCTTCTAAATTTAGAGATAAAGGCTTACCCATAAACAAGTGTAGACCTGGAAAGAGAAGGAATGTGAAAAATTAAAAATTTGGGAAAATTGGAAAATATGTCGCAGACAAGAAGTAAACCAAGTAAGAATGAACTCTTACACATTTTGTTAGTTCATAAAATGGAACTAATATGAAATTAGGCAATTCAATAAACCCTAAGAAGAATGGGCATTATCGATAATAAAATCATGACAAAAATAAAAGAATTCATGAGTTGAAAACCCTAGAGCCTATAGAATGTAGATTCCCTTTAGTGGTGCATAGCTCCTTTCCTCGTTGTTTATTCTATGACAACCGCACCGGGAAGAACCACCTATTTATTAAAAATACCCCTTACTGTGAAATGTAACAAAAATTGTCAACCTTATAGCCATCAAATGAAAAGAAAGAGAAACTTGGAAGAAGTTAGACACAACCTAGAGTGAGACATGATTGTTGGGATACAATGTTTGAGTAGAATGCACCCGAGATGAATTCTCTTCATATGATAATCACCGAAATAAAACCAAGGTTAGATATGGATTTACAAGGTAAATCGTTGAAAGAAAGAAAAGAACTTTGCGAGCAAAAGAATAAGTTACGCTTGTGAATATCCTTTGAGGGGGGTGAAATTTAAAAACTATGAACTTGGGGTAGCCAGACACAATATTATAGTCACTATGGTTTTTTTCCATGATAAGGCATAATCAAGAAACCCTAGCATGAACATAAGAAGAGCACTGGTTTTTCTTCGAACACAGATGTTACAATGAACTGAGCCCAAGGCATCTCCCGAGGTGGTTACCCTAGAACCAAGGAGGAGGAAGGCTGACCATTCAATTTTCAAGATGACATATGCATGATAAAGATTCGAAGATCCGTAATTGTATAATTAATTTCTATGTTGTTACCCTCAAAGTTACCAATGAAGGCAGCATACAAATCTCTAGAGAATTCAAAATTCAATACATAATTGCAAACACCAGTGCCTTAGGTGTAAGATATGTATGTATGGTGGTTGAAAGGAAGATTAAAAATCCCCATGATACCATTAATAAAAATGAATAATAAAATCCCATATGCACTATATAGTGCAGTGAATGAGAACTATGTACTCGGATCCATTTATTACATTGAGTAGTATGTTAAAGGCAAGATGATATATACATGCAAAACTTAGTTAATCTGACTACTTTAGATTGTTGCATTGGCTCCAATACGTATATATATATAGTACGAAGAAGTTAGAATCATTACCCATTTTCAACTTCAAAGAGGTTATTGGTGTAAATGTAAATAGATATTGTGTCTAAGTGGGTAATTGAATAGAAAGAGAGATTATATGTATGGAATTGAGATATAAGTTGTGCGTCAAAGATCTGTTAATTTTTTTTTTTAAATGATTTTTTGTATAGTTGAGTTTCATGGAGATGTCATAAAACAATATTACTTTTGATTGTAGACCTATAACTAATGTGTTAATAGAATTTTTGCAACTGTTTTAGCATCTTCCATTGTTATTTTTTTAAAAGAGATAGAATGAACATACTATTTGGAAAAATGCAAGAAAACTTGAAATTAGGAAAGGAAATAAGGAGCATTTCTAGTAGAACTACAACTGATGAGAAGAGATCATTAGTTGAATTTCTAGGTCACATAGAGGGTTTGATGAATGCTCCACGTCATTCTCCCTATGTTTTTTGAAATTCCTCCATGTGTTAGACACATTGTGTTCTATTTTCTTCTACTTCTCCACCTATTGAACCATGAGTTACTTCTGATATTATCTAGTTAATAAACTTTAAACATTTGCATCTAATTTTTCACTCTCCATAAATTATTTAGATCCATTGGTATTATCTCAATCCATTGGGGATAATTTTTTGAGTACATGAAGTGCCAACCCAATTTCCCTTAATCTTTTCCTTTAAAATTTTGTTCACCTCAACAACCAAACTCCTTCCATTTTCCCTTAATCTTTGCCTTTAAAATTTGGTTCACCTCAACAACCAAACTCCTTTTGATGAAGTCAAATGTTACCGTACATAAGAAAAAAATTTCCATGGTTTCTATAGAAATATTCTTCATAATGGTCCTTTGTTCAACCATGAAATCTACAAAAATTACCTGCACTTTGACTTGTAAGTTTGGAAAGTTTCGATACACAATAAGGACCGTCAACTAGCTAATTCTATTTCATATTAAAGAAAGTTATATATAAAATTGTGTATTTTTAAAATCATTCTATATTGAATAAGATTGGATAAAAACATAATTACATAATCAAAAGCCAATTAGTATGTATAATAACATTATTGAAAGGGAATAAATTATTTTATCAAGATAAAGTTATTATGTTTTGAGAATCATTTTGTTAATTATTTTTAAAATATAATTTTCATAATTACATATTCAAAAGTCAATTTGTATGTATAATAACGTTATTGAAAGGCAAAAAATTTCTTTTAACTTATGAAATTCTTTCATTTAGAGAAATTTATTATAAATTCAATTATATAAAAATAAATTATTTTACAAATTTTTTTTTAATTATAAATATAAAATTAGAATCCAAATTATATGTACAATCAATTTATTTATTTTAAATATAATTAATTTGATTCAAATAAACTAGGCAAAACTTAAAATCGCATACTCCATTATATATATATATATATATTTCTATAGTGGATATAATGAATTTTTTATTATTATTTGTTAAATGGAGAAATTTAAGAAACATTTTACAGTAAATAACCTGATCTACCAAGTTCTTGGAAATTCTAAATGGTATTGTGTTGTACCATAGTTTGATGAAATAGAAATTCCACTAGGCAAATTAGATAAAGGAAGTACAATGTCATTGCCTTCTTGTAGCTTGGATGGGTACATATCTTGTAACATTGGGCAGTCCAATATGAACATGCTCCTCATTTCTAGAAGCACATTTTGGTAGCTCAACCATGATCAAGCATAGTCATCATTGGCCAACCATAATCAAATTAGAACATTCCATGCTCTAACCACTCATAATTGTCAATTGTGGTCAACGATAGTTAGAAATGTCAAACATGGTCAACCAAAGTGTTTATGGTTCATATTGCCTACTGCCATAATTTGATGATGAAAGAGGGTTCGCACTGGGCACAGATAGACTAGACAAAGGAGGCACAGTGTGGGTGTGGTAGTTAGTAGCACCATCCACATCTTTGAAAATATTTGCCCTAAATCTTTTTGTAATTTGGATGAGTGCATTTTTAGCAACACTGGGGTCTCCAGAAACCTGAACGAGCTCGAAACTTGAACGAGCTCCTCATTTTCGGAGGCACATTTTGGTCGCTCCTCTTTGCGAAATATGGGAATATTTGCTCCAGTGTGCTTCCGCATGTCACTGATGATGTTGCCACCTTTACCAAGAAGGCAACCAATGTGCTTTGACGGAACAAGAAGCCTTGTACAAATGCCACATTCATCATTGTCATTGTCACTAGTGCTTCCACTAGTCTTTCCTTGCAATTGGAGGACTGCCTCAAGCGTAGGTGAAACACCATCATTAGCCAACTCTGTTGAAGAAACCACAATTACACGTTCATCTGAATCTGATTGTGCGTCTTCAACCTTAATACTTGCTCCTGTATCTTTCATCATGCTTTTGATGATATTGCCGCCCTTACCAATCACACCTCCAATTTTATCATTTGGGCATACTATTCGAATACGAAAGTCCTCCGGACTTTTCTCAACAGCAGAATTCCCAGATTTCGGAGCAATGGGAAGAGCAGGGTTATAAGTAAGAGGCCATATTGAGCTTCGAGCTTCACTTCCATATCCTCCCAGTGCTGGTAAATGGCCGGAGGCATAAGTACCATTTACTCTTGGAGCACCTGAACTGTGATGAGCAAACAGTGAATCTCGTTGTGGAACATAATTTGGCGGAGTAAATAATGCGGGCACACCAGAAGGAAGGAGTGAATTTGGGTTCGTTGCAGATAAAATATCAGTCCAAGGAATTCGCTCCTTAGGTGGGTGTTTATACAGAAAAGCTGAAACTGCATACAGTGCTTTCTTGACAGCGGTTGCATCTCCAGATATGACAACGACTTCACCAAAACTAAAAGCACAGGCTGGCAACTCATCTTTTGGCCGTATCTGAATTTGTGCCCCGGATTCGCTCCTCAATTTTTGAATGTTATTTCCTCCTTTTCCAATCAAACCTCCAATCTGGCTGTTAGCAGCCAGCAACCGAGCATTGTGTTGTCTCTTTTTGTCGTCGGCGTCATTATCTCTAGCAGAAGAAGATTGTTCAACAATAACAGAATGCACTCTAAGAAGAGCATCCTGAGCAGGACACACAGGTTCAACTTCAACTTCATTCTCATTGCAATCCTTCTCCTTGTCGTTGCCTGACGGTGAGCTGAAGATTACTATCACGCGATCATCAACGCCTGGAACAGCATCTATAACTTTGATCTTCGAACGCCTCTCGACTCACAGATTTTATAACTTTACCCGCCTTTCCTATAACACTTCCTACCACATTAACAGGGCATAGTATGCGATACACAGTACTGTCAGCGCCAGGCAGAGTTCGCTCTCTACCAGTGCCAGAGTTCCGCCTCTTATTTCCAGAGTCATTGTTCTCTAGAACCTCATTTTCCCTGCGTGCTCGCTTTCCAATGGCAGAGTGAAACCCGTCCATTGTAGGCAATCCTTTCACTTTCACAAATAAAAACTCTCCCTCTTTTAAGGGAAAACGCTGAGCCACGAGAAGAAGTTTTGTGTATTTGAATCCTACCTGTCTTCTTGAGTCTTCCACGCCCTCCCGTCCACGCCACTGGATTGATCGCTTTTATGTGACATGCGTTAGGGCTTACTAAAGCCGACAACTTGTTCAACCGGCACCCTCGCGTTAAGACTCACGTGTGTGGGTTAGGTTTCCACTTCAATAATAGTTATGGTTGTTTGGACAATTGGTATTAGCAAGTTATAATAATAATATTTATAGTTGTTTGGACAATTGGTATTAGTAAGTTATAATATTGAGTTATAATATTGCAACAAAATCTACATATAGTTTAAGAATCTCCATAGTTAAGAATCTTGTTATATGCATTTTTAAATTTATACATGTTTAACTCATATGTTAATTCTTTAATAATAATTGTAATGATGATGTTAAAAGTTACTTTGCTTTAACTTATATATTAATTCTTTTAATAATGATTATAATGATGACGATGATGATGTTAAAAGTTATTTAATATATATATTACTAGAGAGAGGAAGAGGGGATGTATATAAGCATCTACCAACCATTTAATTTATATGGTTGCATTAGTTAATTAGTTTAAACAACTTTAATGAATTTGTAAATGATAATGTCATTAGGCTAAACCTTATAATTACCCATGAGGTTTAAACCAATCGGTTTGTGTGGCGTTTAGTCTGCACAAGGTGACAAGGGTCAAATTTCGCGGGGAAGGGTAGAAATTGAATATTCCTAAACTTGTTACTTAATTTTCTTTTTATTGTTGATTTTGTATTACTTTTGCTTTGATTATATATATTTATCTAAAATATTAATTATTTAGTTAGTTAAAAAAATGAAATTAAAAAAATAATAATAATGATAATTATTATTAATCATTAAACCATTTAGGGTTGGTAGGAGCCACAGGGGTTATTTTTTGACTCGACGATAAAATAGAGTATCAATATACATGGGTTCTCAGAGTAGCAACCAATGATCATGTAGAATATATGGCTCAATGGAAGGGTTTGGAAATAGCACATTTTTCATCCATCTTGACTAATTATGATTACAACCACTTGTTGGCATGTTTCATTAACACGCTTTTCCTTGTTAAAATTGAGTTATTCTACTTTATTATTTGCGGATGGATAATACCTGGATAGATAGTTAGCCTCATCTAGATCAAGGCCTTGTCTAATGATCTATATAGATGTATGAACAGTTTGAACCAGTTCATCAATCATATCTCCATGAATCTGGAAATTGTGCTCTCTTAATAATTCCCACAACCATGTCTCACATGTTCCACTCATCTGTAAATTGTAATTACAAACAAGAAACTTTTTTTTATTACATTGGTTGGCTAGGATCTATAGGGGTGAAAAAGAGGGAATCGTTCGGTTCCAGGTGACTTGAATGGTCACTTCCTTCTTATCACAGTGACTCAATTTCGGAGAATTGTTTTTTGAATTTCAGGGGACAGCTCATCACGATATATTTTAGTCAATTAATGTATTATGTTATAGTATTTTAAAGCTCTAGAGTTAGAATTTTGAGTGACTGAACACTTACTTTTGAGTCTATGAATATGCCAATTATTATTCTCTTCTATAGAATGATGGGGTAGGGAAGGTTAGGTGTTTCTCTTGTTTTGAGATGTGGAAGGCATGTTTCAAGCATTGAGATGATAATTATCATGATCACTAGAGTTATATGATTCTACAGATAACACCGTTTTTTTTAAGGTTGACGACATCATGAATGAACACTGAACAAGAAATGAGAGGAGGGCCAATTATGTCCAAATCTTAGTAGCCTGTGCACCTCTCTTCCTAAAAATGGACCTAGGCTAGAAGAGAAAAAAACTACTATGCTAGAACCCCTAATGTGAATGCTCAAGAAAAGTTCGCAACTCACTGATGGGCTAATATTTTTAGTTAAATAGGGAAGGATTAACAAAAATGCAGTTGTAATAGGGCAAGTGATTTTATGTAAGGTTAAGACTCGATGGTATAATTCCCCATCCAAAACTAAACAAAGCAGTGGGTGGAGAAGAAACAAAGTCCTTGAGACCAATTCCCAATGTGAAGACACTTCATGTGCTTTAAATCAATAGTTGAAGTAAAATTTTGAAAGAAGCAAAGGGAACTCACCAAAAACCTAATTTTTGCAGAGTATAAGTACTTGGAGACTGAGTGGGAAGTAAATTCTAATGAAGATAGTTTTGATGACATATAATTTCTTATTTGTATTAAATGCAATGTATATAATCTAGAGCGTTATAAGTATAGGGGAAAAAAACTCATTTTGTATGTAATGCTTGCGAATCAAGTTTGCTAATATTAATGAGGACTATATTTTTGGTTCTATTTCCAAATCCATGAATGACATTTTGAAAATTGTCTCTTTTGTTTGGATGTTCACATACATTTGTTTATATAAAAAAATTGTTTCCTAGCCATAAAATATATAGGTTGTTCTAAAAAATTTCCATATCTTTACTAGATTTCATACTTGTATGCATACATGTATCTGTATACTTGAAACTTAGCAGTTTACTTATGGTTTCCTACCACTTATGAATTTGTACGTGAGATGTTTCTCACAGCCTTTGTGGGGCTTCTTTTGAATCATTACATTGTTGTATGTAGTATAGATTTCTTTAACCCAAAAGTTGTTTGAGAGTTGTCTGGGATAACAATGCTATTGGCCATCTCCATGATGGTCCTCGTTTCCTCTCTACACTATAGTTCCATTGTGAAAATACCTTGAGTATTGTAATAACAGTAGAAGTAACTAGAATTTATTTTCTCAAACTCTATTTTCTGAGAAACTTAATCTCCTTTTCAATTTCCGTTTCAAGTTTCATCAATTGCTCTGATTTTCTTCAGGGTTATGAAAGCTAATAACTTGTACTTGAGGAAGCACAACCAAATTTTTCTTGGAATGGAATTGATGGATGGCATAGAATACTTTTCACTTACCAATGACTAAGATCTCATGGGATCATGAAGGTCACTATCCACAATTTCCAAGTGCAAGATTTTTTGTCAATTTTTCGCTATGTTGCTTGTCTAAAATGTAAGATTCACAATAACTCATGTTGAATTGGAGGAAAACCGTGAACCCTATTAAATTTCATTAAAAGGTTCAAATTTGGGACTTAAGATATCCATACCTTTTATGCCATAGGTGATATTCAGAAATGTTTTTTGCCACCAATGCTTTTTTCCCTATTGTTGTATATGTATACCCGTGAAGATCAATTTCAACTAACTTTTAAACAACTTTCTATTTGTCCCTCTTGATGTTTATGGGATCATTTCGACTTTATATTCAATCTTGGAGTGATGCTTTAGTATTTGATTTATTGTCTACAGTTTCTTCTTTAGGCCCATTACATATAATATATCTTGCACATCTTTAGTTTCTATTAGGCATGTTCATTGGGTTTGTTCCATGGGATTTCAATATGTATACCTTCTCATCTCTTAAATAATTTGTCCCTTGGTGACATTCATTACCATTCAATTAAGAAACCCACTCATTTTTGTGTGTCATGTAGTCTATATAATATCTCCTTAAGCTAACATGGCAACTTGTATGAAAAATGGCCATTAAGGAGAGGGGTTAGAAATTAACTCAAATTTAATATTATAGTTTCCATGAAAGTAGTGCCTTAGCAACATCATCTCAAACATTATTTATGCTGAGGATAAAATTGAGGAAACTAGTTGGAGTATATATAGTGCATGCAACCTTGATAACATAAGTATGCATAGAGTTAATGAAAATCAAGTAGAAGCATTGGTTGGGTGGATTATAATAGACTTTTAATTCCAAATATCCCCTTTTGACGATGGTTCCTTTAGGTCAATTTGGGTTTTTCTACTGCTTCTATTTCAATATTATTTTCCAAGTTCCTTGTATCATCCTGCTTTTCATAAGATGGTTATTCAAAATTATGTGTTCAATCTATTATATATATCTAGTGTGTTTCCTCTTAAAACTGTTTAATGTGTCCTCTAAGTTGTATGTGCATTACATATTACAGGTTCTATTATTGGTCCTGACAACAAATGTGTCTGTTGGAGTTATTACATAAACAAATGCTAAAAAATCTCTTGAGGTAAGCCTTAAATGCCAAGAATGAGTTTGAAACATTGGCTATGTTTATTTTTTATTTTATGGATTTAGGGACTTTTCTGTCTCCTGATAATTGTTCTATTTTAATCCTAAATGGGAAAAAACATGAGGTATGAAGAAAATCAATCAAGAATGTTTACAAAGAATGCAAGCCAAAATATGTTGAAAGAGAGAGTTATATGTTTCATTCATATCCAATTCATGTTGATGTCAATGCATATATAAGAAGACAATGTCCTATATCAAAATCATGTACAATTACTTTATTAGCTAAGCACTAATATAATCGAAAAAAACTCTATTTATGACATGCAAATTAAGTCACTTAATTACCAGCTTAGAATATATTATAACTTTAATATATGGCATAATCAAAATATAACTATAACATCCTCCCTTAATGGTGATCTGGAGAATGTCATTTGTTGTAGAATAAAGACTCGTCTTGACCAAACATGTCAAAGATGTTTGTAGCATGACTATGAAATTCACTCTAAAACATAGCTTCTAAGGGTTTTACCAAATCAACAAAAATGTCAACTGAATATAACCGACATGGTCAGTGCAACACAATATACCTCAACAACCATTTGAATAATCACAAACTATTGAGACGTATGAGAATCAATGATGGCTAAAGATTAAGCCCATTTACCACTAATGTAAAATTTGATTTCAATCTATGTGTATTAAGAGGAAGGCAAACATCCATACCAGCTTCTAGATTTGTGAAATGGTGGAGAAATTCATCATTTCTACATTTTTGAGGTTTTTTTTATTTAGCAACTTTCAGATTTGGGTGAAATTTGAGGAAGCATGAAAAATTTGAGGAATTACAGTTCTGAAAAAGAAAGGATGTCATTTTTTATGGAAGTTTGGGTAGGGATCCCATAGTGCATGGTTTCATATTTTGAACCTGGGGGGATCAGTTCCTGCAACACTGATTGAGATACCATCTGAAGATTTTATTGATTGTAAACAATATCCAGTGAATTTGTTGATGAAAGTTTGTTTCTCTTCATTGAATGGATGAACCCACAAGTTCTCCAAGGTATTTTTGCTACCAAGAAGATGGTAACTTGCGAAAAAGCATGATATGAAAGTGTCTCCAATTCATAGTTTCAAAACTAGAATCTGATAAGTTTGTAATAAGTTTCATAGTACTCATATCGATGAGTAAACTTTTGGGAATCACATCCCACAACTTTGAAGTCCTACCACTATATTGAGATATCAAGTGAAGATTTGATTGATTGTAAAAAAGATCCCCTAC
>APFE031126073.1:0-41555 GCA_000404065.3 Pinus taeda | reverse complement strand
TTCTCCATATGAAATCCAATGAGGCCGGAACCACTCTCAAAACATCCTGAGTCATTTCATGGTAATGTTAAAAATTTAAGTAAAAGGATGAAAATGAAGATTAAGGAGAATGTCACTTTTACTTTAAGAATTTAACATTACCATGAATAGCATATCCATGCTAGGGCCCAGACTTGATCCCTCCGTGCGCGCCACTGTCCAAATGAGCAACTGAAAAACCAAAAAAAAGTTTATAAAATCGTGCTGCCCCGACCCCGCACGATTTTTTCAATAAAAATCGCGATTTTTTGAAAAAAGCGTGATTATTTCAGTAAAAATCGGCAAAAAAAAAGGTAGGCGATTTTTTTCGTATAAAAATCACGATTTGATCGGCAAGCTGAAAAAATCGCGATTTTTTCATTAAATCGCGATTTAATCGCGATTTTCACAACACTATTATATAAGCGTCCATAGAAAACAATAACCTATATAAATTTTCATCGGAAATGAATAATCAGAATGATACCATTTCTGCGACAAGATCCTGAAAACAGTTCAGCACAATTGCTTACAGCAATGCTTCGGAAATACTCTGCCCATCTCATGGGGATGCAGCAGGCCCGATATAAATTGTTCTCACTGGAAGATACGAAACAGAAATTTTTAATTGGATAAAATATGTTTAATTATAGTTGTGTCTTCAATGGTTGTTTGTCATAAACACTGTGTATAGGTAAGTACAATATACCACTGTAATTATTTTAGTTATCATACTGTGGATTAAATGGCAATGAATGGAAGAATAGTAGTTACTCTAGCATAAGCTGGGGTTTTCACACATTATATGCATTAAAAAGAAGGATTAAAACCTTGTGATCATGTAACAAGAAGTCCACCGATAACTGAACTAAAATAAGTAACATAAGAATTTGGAAAGGAAGGACTTTTCAATTAGATTTTACTTACAGGAAGGGATTGGTAAAACAGTAATAACCGAAAAGGAAACATAAACAATTTGGAGAAGAGGTAAAATTTTAAAAAGCTGCTCTAGTTAGAGAAGTATGGTATCAGTCAACAAAAGTGAAAATTTGGACCAAGTCCCATACCCTAAAACTCTAAGAGCACCAAAGACAAGCTAAATGGACAAGCATAATAATAATCAACCATTATAGACTTGTGGCAGTTCTCTGCTCAAGAAGAGAAATACAAAATAACTGTAAGAAACTATGAAATTGAAAATAGAGAACGTTAAAAATGGAATGTTGAATCCCTATGGTCGGGAGAGCTCATGTAGAACTAGAGAAAAAAAAAAAAAAAATAAACCGAACCCATGGATCTTGACCCCTAAGAATTAAATGTATACTGCCAAATATAAATTTATAGAAATCTTGTTCTTAAAATCAAAAGACAATTCCAAGGGAGAACATATTCTAAAGAACAATTTAAGCAAGAACCGCGAAATCTCTTATATGTTGTTAAAATCAAACTCCACAGAAATTGAAAATATAGAAAATTGTAGCAGAACTAACATTAATCTACGAAGAGCTCGAACGAATTTTGTAACTGTTTGAAAATTTAACTATCATTATTTGGAGCCAACATATTCTAATCAAAAGATGGGACAACCGAATAATAACAGAGTATAGGAACTACTTCCCATTAGAAAGGCATATGGAACTCCAGGACATACTAGTAAATAACATATTTAGATAAGGATTTGATACCCTCCTCTAGATAACCACGAGGGTTTATCAGTCAAGCACAAACTGTAAATTGACCACCTATACAATCTGTCCAAATAGATAATTAGACTTTGCTCCCTCTTTTAATGGCAAAGGATTTCAATCTGAATTTATTTCTGAATTTATTACCGAAATTATGAACTGCTAGTCACTCCAACCCCAATTAAATTATTTCTTATCAATTAGCAACAAATATCAAAAATAGGTAAGAGAAAGCATCCCATTTTCTATGATTTGGGAATAGAAGCTGTACCCGAAGATCTTGAAGTGTCTGATCAATACGCTTGATTGTCCTTACACCAGATGATGAGACTGTTGCTTGCACCAGCTGTCCCAAAAGAGTTGTTCTCAAATACACACGAAGCATTCGAAGAGTACAACGTCAGCAAGGTGTGGAAGCATGAATGATGCACGCCAATTGTTTGACAAAATGCCCAAACAGTATGGTACATGACAAGCACAGGATATTGCAATCCTTGTGGCTAATTCGAAATGAAAGCAACAATACCCAAAACAAAATTCGAATTGCTATGGTTTTTTTTTTTTTTAAGTAATGTTAATCAAAACTTTCGAATAAGGACAAGAGAGGTTTATGCTACCCTTTACTGGAAGTCGTTGGCAAGCCGTAAGAATACATTCCACATGACAGAAGAGAAACTAACACAGTGAATTTAAGCTCAGACTCGCATTAGAAAATAAGTGAACTGTGTGGAAACATCAAAAATAACTACCCTGTAACTTTCGTTGTAGAGCGCTGTTATTGGCAGAAAAAAAAATCAACTTTGTGATAATAAAACATGTGGACAACACAAGAAATTGCAGGATATCATTCCAATTCCAACGAAAAACAAGGGAATGTAGCAAGTAATATAAAGGAGAATCAAAATAAGGCTAAGGGAAGGTCGCAAGTAATATATATAAATGAGAATCTAAATAAGGCTTTCAGATATACTCAAGAATGTGAGGATGAGAGAAAAGAATGGGATTTATATATCTGAAACCACCTTGCCTCTCAGATTTCCTACGCAACAGTAGAGAATTCTGGAGATTTCTGCTGTAAAAATGAAAAGAAAACTTAGGAAAACAAAACATTGAATAAACATGAATAATTAGTTTCCCTATCCAGCATCAAAATCTGCTGAAAATTGAATAATTTACCAATTCACAAAATATGTCGCCTCCTGGAAGTAATCAACCTGTAACTTAAAAAACAAGTCAGGTTAAAATTTCCAACAAGTATAATTCCGGATGCCCATAGGCCCTAACGATTAAACTTGGCTCTGATACCATATGTAACAACACAAATAAAACTAAAGCTAATGTCAAAAGGAAAACAATTCTTTCATTGAAATTATATCTGTATTTTCCGGCTGCGAAGTGACCACAAGATTTGGGGACGACTCTCCTCCCAACCGTAGGCTCAATTGTGCAGGATTCTGCAACAACCGGCCACCCCCGAGTCCTCAATCAACGACTACTGCCAGTATTCCTAAGTCTTAGCATTCTCCCAAGAGAATGAAGATGGAACCTCAGAATGATCCAACCTCGGAATCATGGACCCCTCCCATCTTCCTCCTCGATCATTAAATAGAACAACATATCAGAAGGGGAACCACATGCACCCCTCCATGTGTCTGCATGCTGCTTTTTCTTTACTTTCCTTTGATTTTTTTTAGCTTTCTTTCCTTCTTTTTGGATAATTTCCTTCTTTTATTATGGTTATTACTATTTTTTATATTTGTTATTTTGGTTATTTACTTTTTTTTTTTTTTATTTTATTTGTTATTTTTGTTATTTACTATTGTTATTATTTTTTTATTACAATCATTTTATTTATTTATTTATTATTTTTATATGTTTATTTATTATTATTCATTATATATTTTTTATTATTAATTATTATTTTTGTATTATTTTTATTAGTTCTTATTATTTATTATTTATTATTAAGGGAGGGATGTTACACAATCACATCAAGGACAAGAAGGTCTAGCATTTATCATTCATCAAGGAAGACTACAAAGCAAGAAGAAGAGCCTTATATAAAGGCACTTACAAGAAGAGAAAATCAAAGAAGGACCTACATTATCTACAAGCCATCAAGCAAATCTCATCATCAAGCAAGCCCACTTGGAGAAAGCAACATCAAGGTCTGAGGAAGGCAAGCCATCAGGTCTTCAAGGAGAAAGCAAGTCCACCACATCTCAAAATCTATCAAGTAAGTATATGTCCCCTTTTGAATATACATCAATGTCTTTTTGCAAGGAAAGCAACAAATTGGTAGGTACTAATAACTTTCTTGCATGGAAGAAGAGGACTGTTTTACTTCTCAAGGAGAATGAACTTCTAGAACACATCAAAGGGAATATCACTATTCCCACTAAGGAACAAACTCAAGCCTTAGCCAAGTACAATAAGGATGAGACAAGAGCTCAGAGGATTATAATATAATCTATCAAGGAATCTCTCATTCCTCATGTCTCCAAACTTGAAACATCAAAAGAAATCTATGATAAACTAGTAGAGTTATCCTTGGTAACCACAACTAGAGAAGTCATATCTCTACGAAATGAATTGTACAAAATGAAGATATCAAAGGAAGGAATAGCTCCCTACTTCGTGAAGATATTTGAGATGAGGGATCAACTTCAAGAGCTAGGGGAAGTCATGTTCGACAGAGAAATGACAACTGTAGTACTCAATGCTCTACTTGAGGATTGGGGCAACTTCACGTCAAGCATATGTGTCAAAAAGGAAGCCACCCCATTAAGTGAAATGTGGTCTCTATGCACGATAGAGGAAACAAGACTCAAAGCAAAGGAAGATGTGGGATCAAAGGAGCAAGCATTTGCTACCATGGCCAAGAGAAAGGGAAAATTTGGCAAATTTGGTCAACAAAGAACAAGCAATAAAGATATGTCCAAAATCCAATGCTTTGGATGCCAAGAATATGGACACTACAAAAGAAATTTTCCAAAACTTAAGAAGGACAACAACAACAAAAGAAAAAGGAAAGAAACTCACATAACTCAAGAGGTGAAAGAAGAAGAAAAGAAGCAAAAGAAGGAAGATCCTCCAGATCTCTACTATGACTAAGTCTACTTCTTTACTTAAAGTCTTATTTCAAAGTTTTGAGTAGTATACGAGCATGTAGGAATATAACAAAATTGCATTGTTAGAAATATCTTCTAGAATCTAGAAGCATGATGTACATAGAGTTCAAAATACACATGTAGAAGGAGCATTTAGAAATAGAACAAAATCCATGGTTAGAAATATCTTCTAGAATATAGGAGCAGAGTGTACATATAGCTCAAGATATTCATATAGGAGCATACCTATTATAGGACCTCATCCACTATGAAATAAAAGTTGATCATGAGTAAGAATCTTAGAAGGCCTCCATCATCAAAAAGAAAGAAACATTTGCAGGGTAAGGGTCTTCAAGATCCTCTGATGGAATCTTCAAAAGAAAATTCATAAATAAAACAGATGTCTCACTGGGAGTCCCATTCACGGGATTCAAGAAAAGGATGATATGCAGGCAAGCTAAGATGAAGCAAGAAGGGCCACACCAAGGACAACCAAATGAAGCTATGATGATCAAAGGAGAATCAAGATGAGGTATGTATGCATCAAAGTTAAGTCATGTATATTATTGAGTCATGGGAATAGTTCTATGACATGATCAAGTATGAAAGAATCACTTTCGCCAATGACATGCTCGAAGGCATGTACTACTCTGCAATGAAGGTCAACAAAAGGAAATACTCACATAAGGAGTGTAAGATCGCTGACTAAGAAGCAAGAGGAAATACTGACTAGGCCAAGAAGCAGACAATGAAGAAGTACTCCCATAAGGAGTAGAAGGTGGTTGACCAATCTATCCAAGAAGAAGCAAATGAAGAAATAGATCAAGCATGAGAAGAACACCATGGTCACAAAGGATCACTATCTAACAAGGATCCATTGAAGCCATCTCCTGAAAGAAGGTAGGTCAACTCTGACAAAGGAAGGAAAAGATCAAAGGACCCTTGACACCTATGAAGGCCCTGGAGATATGAAAGGTGCAGATAATTGATTCTACTCTACAAAGATGTCATGATGAAGAAGCCATCCAACAAAAGCACCATTTAATGTTGAAGCAATATAAGGATGAAGTCATGAAGGGCTACTAGATCAAAGCATGGGAACAAGGTACAACGAAGCATCCATGTGAAGAGTAGTCCAAAGCATAGACAAGATGACAAAGGATTAGCTAGATGACAAGAGAACCTAATATATGTCAAGAAGGCCACTTTCCACGAAGGAAGCAATGACATGACAAACCAGGGAGGAAAGTGATTGATGGATGGTGCCCTACCAAGAAGAAGTTCGAACAAAGACTTCATGACATCAAAGGAAAGAAGAAGATCAAGCAACTGGAGGACCCACGAAGAAGAAGTTGCTAATGAATGGTCCAATCACTAGCTAAGAGGGAGTTATAACAAGTTCCCAATTGCAAAGGAACTTGGACAAGTACCTTGTCAGAGGATACTTGGGCATGTCTTCCTCAATTGTGAGGAAGAGATAAACACAACATTCTTGGCTTCACTTGGGAAGAAAGAATGGGAGGGTTGGGTAATCATCTGGCATCCGATACTCTTTGAGGATGTGTAGGGCATCCATGACAAGAGTAGGCAAGAGTTGATATTCTTTGAGCGCTAGGAACCTAAGATAAGAATAGTCTTAGAAGGTCATACTCAGTGAACACTTGGTGGGTATGTACCTTGAGAGCCAATGACTAAAGTGTCTATAAGTCATTGGTCTCGCCATTATTGTGCTCTGACCTATTGAGAGATAGCGCTGTCAGTCAATGCCTTGCTGTGGAAACAATGTTGGTTACTATGATGCTATAACAGATGGATTGCCAATCCAGTTTCTCTTATGTGAATTCTTCATGATTGAAAAATAGCCAAACACCTTGTAATGTTGTATGAATACCTCCCTAGTTAAGAGGGAATGTTGAAGGAAATGTAACTAGGTTTGGTCTTCATAAATGTACTTTTGATATTTGTTTTTATTCAAGAAAAGAAATATTATTTTTGTTATACTTATCAATGAGTTTCTTGCTCATTGAAGTAGGTCTAACACATTTTAAAGTGCTATAGGAGAGTCAAAGAGTCAAAAGAAAATGTTGAAGACCCTTAAGGGCATGTTACACCATGTATATACTTGTATAAAGAGTCAAAGGGAAACCCTCCAAGCAAAACCAAGTCCTCTCCATGCAATGACATCTTTCAAGGAACAAACACGATGAAGAATCTTCAAGTCGGCCTACAGTCAACAAGTCGGCCTCAAGTCGGCCTATAGTCAACAAGTCGGCCTCAAGTCGGCCTAAAGGAGGGACAAAGTTCTATATATAGAGGCTGTCCATTCCCTCAAATGACAAGCAATTACCTCTGAAATCAGCGAAGAAGGATAGCCAAGAAAAGGTGAAGAGAAGACAAGTTTGAGGAGCCTCTAGTGCAACGAAGAAGGAGAAGTCAAGGTTGAAGTCAAAAGGACTGTTTTAAGGGTGAAAAACAGTCACACGTGCGAGAAACAAAGTCATCTCTGTGGTCATAACAACAACAATATAACAGTCCCATATCTATCATTGTTTGGGCTAGTAAGTTAGGCCTATAAGGCCTTATACTCAAGCGAAGGAAAGATTCTCCTAAGCGAAGATCAAAGGAGCATAATATTCAAGTAAACTATCCACACGTGTGAAGAATTAGGGTTGCTGTACAGTGACACCTAGTCTACATCTACATCTCAAGAAGGATGTTGTTTGGTAGAAAGAATGTAGGTGTCTACATGAGTAAAGGATATCACTAAGCATAGAAGAGAAGCATCTCATCTAGAGCTCACATAAGTTAGGTCTATCTCCAGTCAAAGAACGAAGAAGGAGGACGAAGTGTTGGAAGAAGTAAGACTAAGTGCTGGGGAACAAAGTGCAGAAAGGAGGAATGACTTGACTTGTGCTTGGAGGACATTCTAGTCAACGGTCTAGGGTTTGGCATTAATCAATAAGAAGCTTCAATAAGAGAAGGGTCTAGGGACCGTAGCACTACTGATGCATGCATCGTGTACTGCCACACTCTTTATGACTAGGATGCATGGAGTTCAACAATTTGATCTGGGATCAAGGATTGAATTTTATCATTGGAGATTGGTATGATCTTTTGACTCACTCTCGATCACTTCTTCTTTCATGTTACTTCATGGTTCAGCAGAGCAGAGGTCAACTCATATGGTGGAGATGATTATTGCATTGGATTCCTTTTTTTGAGAGGTCCAATTTTGATATAAAGATTATCTCATTCTTACATGTAGAAATGGAATTTTGAATTTATTATTTCTCATGTACAAATTGTCAAGGTCGGCCTCAGTCAAATGTAGGCTCATGAAGCATAATGGATGTGTCTCCTCACCCTTGACGGTATAAATAGGAATGACCTCTCTCTCATTTGGACATTATCACAACACATCACATCATCATCTCTCTCCTTTCTTGATTGGTTCGTACAACTCAAGGACAACCTCTCTCTTCTTCGCGCGTGTGGCAGGAGGCCGAATTTCTGGATCGTTTTGGAGGCTGAAATTTTCAGGGAACAGGGCAGCGTTGACTTGGGCTGTTTGACCATGCTTTGACTTTGATCTGGACGGAAAAATTTTGATTTCTTGAGGCCACATTGATTGGCATGATTTTCGAGGTGATTGGGACTATTTTAACGATTTGACTTCAATGTTGACTATTTGATTTGACCGCAGAAATTACAACAGGGTTTGAGTGGGTTGACCAAGTTGTTTTTGGGTTGACTTTGACCGTCTTGGAAGACCAAATTCTTTTGCTATTGATCAAGTTGCTTGGAGGACATTTTGGGGCTACTTTGACTACCATTGACTTTCTGGTTATGGTTGCATTCACTATTGATTTGGCAGCACTATTTTGGGCATGTAATTATGATATTTGTGCTCTCTCTCTGCTGAACTATTGAAGAATAATAAGAAGATTTGATCAAAGGGTTTCCCCACATTGGAGTTTGTCCCTGGCATCCACCATTTCTTGTGTCCTCTTTTCTTGGCTTGTCTTCTGCACATGATTTTATGTTCTATCTGCATTTACTGTCAATGTGTTTAAGTTAATGTGATTGTTACTGAATATAATTGGAAATTGTCATTGGGATGATAAGGAACATTGAAGTAAATTATGCTAGAGCATAAAACATACCATTTTTATCTAAAACTAACTATCTCATTGGAGGTATACTCGCCCCCATTGTCAGACCTGAAGAATTTGATCTTCTTCACTGTCTGGTCCTCCACAAGAGCTTTAAACTCGTGGAGCTTCTTGAAGATCTCTTCCCTAATCTTCATGAAGTAGATCCAGGTCTTCTTGGAGCGGTCATGAGTGAAAGTGACATAGTACTCACATTTTCTTAATGATACAAAAGACATCAGACTACACACATCAGAGTGAATCAAGTATAGTATCCCAACTACCCTGCTATAATTACTTGGGAAAGTTGTATTGGTGTACTTTCCCAAAGCACACCCCCTGCACTCATCATGGTGCTTTGTACTGAACTCTGGCAATCCTGTGACGATCTCCCTCAATATTCTCATAGCACCATGGTGCAAGTGGGCCATCTTTTTGTGCCACAACATGCACAAATCGCTATTGTTGGTTGTCGAAACCAACACTCTAGTAGGTTGAAACATGAACCTGTTAAATTTCCCATGGTGAACTCCAATCACTCTGGCATAAGTGATATTGAATCCCTTGGGATACGTAAGGACCTGTCCATTGGAACCCTTGTCCTCAATAGTGGACATTGATATTAGGTTCTTTTTCATCCTTGGAACATATAAGACCTCTTTGCTTTCAACGGAAGCTGTGACTCCCTCTGAAAGGATACCATCCCAATACCAACAACCCTCACTCTAGAGTCCTTCCCAAGTACCACCTCCAGATCTACACCTCTCTGTAAGACTTGTAAAATTCTCCTTGAGGCCTATCATGTGATGTGAAGCTCCACTGTCAATGTACCAGACACTAGAGGGTGTAACACTCGTGGCGAGACTAACCACCAAGGAAAACTCCTTGTCAAACTTGGTGGAAAACTCATCCACCTCAGCTGAAGCTGCAATCCCATTCTTCTTCTTATTAGGACACTAGAAAACATAATGTCCCATCTTCTAATAAGCAAAGCATCTCACTTTGGTCATGTCCTTCTGCTTCTCCTTTTGTTTACCCTTCTGCTTGGTCCACTTGTAGAGCCCTTCATGGCCACCATCTTTCCCTTCGCAGCAAGTGCAATGTTCTCCTCATTTTCCCCACCATGCTGGCCACCATCGTTGGCATTCTTCCTTATCTCCTCTTGATGGAATTCATACCACATCCTCCCCCAGTTAGGAAAGTTCTCATGGGCTACTATCCCATCAATGAAGGCACCCCACTTCTTAGAAAAGTCGCTCAAGATTGATCTAACCAACTGTTCCTCAGGAATGGCCTATGCCATGGCTGCCAACTCATCTCTCACTTGAGTAATCTTGGTGAGGGATGAGGCTAATGAGTCCTTTTCATCTTAGTTTGCCTCCACTTTTCCCTCAGTACCATCTTCCTATTCTCATTGCTACTTTGGTAGAGTCTGGTCAAAGACTCCCAAATCTCAAAAACATAGTTCTGCTCTAAGACATGGGGAATGTGGTGGTCCTTAACAACATCTAAAAGAAGTCTTTTAGCTTTGACATTTCTTTTGTTGAAATCAATCAACAATATTGGGTTACTGGGAGGTACCACTGCCTTCTCAACAATCTCCCACAACACAAACTTCTCCAGAAGCAAGACCATCCTCTCCTTCCATGGGCTGAAGTTTTTAGCACCACTCAACTTATCTTTTACCCTCAACCTTGTTTCCATTTGACTTTCTCAACAACAGACAGTTGCAAATCTGTCCAAGGTTAAACTCTGCTCCCTCTCAACCCTATTTTAAACTTGCTGTTAGGTCACTGTTTGTCACTGTTTCTCAATAGGTTTGTTCACCACAACTCAGATACCATGTAGAAAATTGTAGTCCCAACACGATTTACAGTTTTAGGTGAAATCACATCAGTTTAATGCCCAACCCAACATGTTATATGCTGCCGATATAAACATGAATATATTTCAAAACTGGAAAGACATGAATCTACTCTACACTTTTAATTTTTGTTGAGAAAAAAATTTACTAATAGGCATGTAAATTTTAATAGAGTGTTTTTTACTCAAATGATCCTACAGAAAACCCCGAAGGGAAAACCAATGAGAAAGGGATATTTTTATTTCAGATAGAGAATATCCTGTGCTTGTTTGCCTCATTTTCTGTGCCCAAATGCGCTCATAAATTACTAGCTGACAACACGGACAGGTTGCAATAAATGTCCTGTTAGTATACATTTGATTTGGAGCTTGCCTCCTCGAAAAACACGTTATGACAGCAGTAACTTCAACCCCTCTAAAAGCAATAAATGTACACAAAACTTGATTTCCAGCCCAGATCACCTTGAAAATCGTGCCGTAGCTCAATCTAACACTCAAGAAGATGCCTCAGTATGTGTGCCTCCTGTTTTCTTTGAAATACATGCTGATTTCCTTGCTGCTGTATCTGCTGTACCAACTGCTGTACCCTCCTTCCTCTGCTGTACCTTTTCCTCTTAGCCTCCTTAGGTCCTTGTCTCCAAATTGTGTAATTTTCATGATTGCAATAATCAGAAATTTATCTCCTAACTTACGCGGTTTATTTGTCTTCTGTAAATTACTTAATGGCAAATATTGACAAATTCACTATTGCAAATATTCACAAATAAAATACGCTACCGAAAATAAAATACTGGAACTGAGAAAATAATGAACAGACACAATAAATCTAACACCATTATTTTTGGATAAACGTCCCTAGGAAAACCCTGAAGGGAAAACAAATGTAGCAGATGAGGGTTTTATTATTATTCAACAAGTTGAGAAATATTACAACTGCTTCCCTTTTACTGGCAACGCTTCGACAAATACTGATTTCCTTTGGAAAATTTAACAGTGTTTCACGGGGTTGCGTCCCCCCACTTGGGGGTCGAGTTTCCTAACACCCTCGCGCTCCGGGGACTTGGGGACGAGAGGGGGATGTTTCCCCAAGTTCCTAAAAAACAGGGTATGTGAGGAAACTTGAAAGGGGTCATTTCCTCCATTTTTGGGGTCGTTTCCTCCAATTGGGGTTGTTTCCTAGGCAATAGGGGTCTTGAGGGGTTGTTTCCCTAGAAAAAATTCACAATTTTTTTCTAGAATTTTTTTTTTGTAATTTTTAATATTTGTTGACCGACCAGGAAGGGTTTATGTTATGTGCATTTCACATTTCATTTTTTGTTTGCTCCTTCGTTGAACTGAACACTGCTACCATCGCCAAGCAACCTTTCCTGGTCTACATTATGTACATTTCACATTTCATTTCTTGTTTGCTCCTTCGTTGAACTGAGCACTGCTGCTATCACCAAGCAGCCTTCTGTCTGCTCCTTCATTGAACGGAACGTTGCTGTTGATGTATCAAACTTGACTTTTATATTATTCAGTATTCAATGTTCATAGTTGGAAGTGGAACATCAATATGGTTTAAAGCTTAATGTTTAAAACTTTAAACATTTATAATGTTATAATTTATTTCATTGTGCATTGTTAGTAAGTTACTAGAGTAGTAGTTACATTGTACAGTTACAAACTTGTATGATGTATGATTATAATCTATATGATAATGATATCAATGATCATGCTTTTCATTTTAAATTTGTTTAAGTTATATGATTCATCGATTTATATTTTATATTTAAAAGTTTTTAAGACCCCGACGTCCCCCCATGTTTCCTAAAAATTGGTGGGGAGCTTTTGCATAGGCCGCTCTTGCGTATCCCCGCTCCCTCGCCTCCTCGTCCCAATAACTTGGTGGAACATTGGAAAATTAAGTTGGAGACTCCAAGTCTCCCTATACAACTCGGTTTGGCCTCTCCCAACAAACTCACACTCTCTCGGCTACTCGCATTGCATGCCAGAATGGACATTGTATGCCTTCGGAAATTCGTATAGCCACTGGGAACCCTTCCTTGCAAGTCTTTCTGCCACCAACACCTCTCTTGGCTCACTCACTCTGTCTCCGGAAGATATATCCGGCTCTGGCTCATTGAAACGAGCTCCTTTGCCACTCGCATTGTCAAACTGGCTACTCACACTAGTTGAGTCAACCTCCTCTACAAATAAATTTGGCCTCCTCTTCATGTCATTGAGACATTGGAATATCTTTGGAAATCCTCTCTGGAATCATCCTCCCAAATCTCTGTTGAAACCCCTCTGCTAGTGTCTCCCTCTGCTTCAACTGTGCCCTTGCTAAATCATTGCAATTGGGTAAGTCGAATTACTCTTCGTTGCTTCTCCAACACCATCGACTTGCTCTTATAATCTTCGTTTGGGCAGCCAAAGACCATGATCACATCTCAATCTATGATTAAGATCATCTTGACTCCCTCAACTCACTTTTCCAGATGTCTCTAGAGCAAAATTGATCTCCCTCAATTAATTTGATTTAATTAACCAATTTTCCTAAGTTAGACTTAGGAAATATTTAAATATTGCTAATTAATCTAATTGATGGTTTCTAAGGCTTCTCTCACTTTTTTGGTTGGCTTCTCTTTGGTTTTTTTTTAATTAACCAAGAACAAAAGAAGTTGATGTTGATGATCGAAAAAATACTATAAAGAGACGACAAAATTGACGAAACAAGCAAAAGACTCAAAGATCATGGTGAACGACTTAATCAATTAATGGAGAATGTGGACATTCTAACAATTGAAACTTTTCAAAGACCAAAGTCTAGCTCACAAAACGAGAACGAGTATGAACCTGCATATCCACATGAGATATGCTTTTCAGGTAGGCAATATTACACTAGAGTTTTAGAAAGAAAACATCAACAAATTAAGAATGAATTGCCAAAATATGATGGTAAGGATCACAAAGGAGCAGTTGTTTGGGTCAACAAGATGGAAGGAATTTTTGGAACAAATTCACCATTAGGTGAGAAAGAGAAGATTGTGACCGCCTCCAACACCTTAGAACGTGAAGCTTATGACTGGTTCATCTGGTGTACGAAGAAGTGTGCCATCTGTTCTTTTCATTGGCAAGGGTTCACTACAACACTACTAAAAATATTTCATGACAAGGACAAGGACCACATATACAACAGATTAATACATCTTAAACAAAAGGGTCTGTAAGTGATTATACCCAAGAATGGGAAGTATTAGCGATACGACACAACGAATTTACTGAGGATCAACTATTGAAGATGTATATTTGTGGACTAGCGGACTATATTTGTGCCGAATTGAAACTATGAGAGCCCAACACTATTAAATTGGCTAGGCATGCAGCAAGGCTTATTGAACAAAAAAACAAGTTCAACAAGCCATTATTCACCAAGGAAGATGAAAACAAACAACAATGCTTAGTTAAGAAAGAGATAAACAAAGAGATAAAGAAATGTAAATATTGTGGAGACATATGGTCGCCAAGACACAAATGCCTGAATAAGACATTATATACACATGAAATTGAGGAGTCAGAAAAACCGATAAAGAAGAAAAACAACTGTTGCAAGTGTGGGTAGGACTAGACACTAGGACATAAATGTGAAGACATGTCATTATGCTACTATAAAACAGTAGATGGAAGGCAAGTAGAAGTATAAAATCCTGATGAAAACATCACTATAACGTACAATGCAGATTTAGACCCTGAGGAAACATCACAAAAAGCATCATTAGTTGCAATGTCATGTGTTAAGCAAAATCGAAATGAAGAAAGCAATTTTTTAAAGAACCAAAAACAACAAACGACCGCAAAATACGTTCCACCAGACCTTCAAACGCAGAACACCCAGTCTCCAAGAAGAACACTAAGGTTACAGCGCCACCGACAAACATGACGAGGAGATTACGACTTAAAACCTTGAAATTCAAAGGGATCATAAGAGACATAAATGTCAATATACTTGTAGATTTTGGCAATAGTCATAATGTTTTAAACATTGATCTTTGCTAAATAACTTCATCTTTGTGTGTGCCCAATCAAAGGCCTAACCACGGCTGTTGCTACTGGGCAAAGGTTCGAGGAAATAGGAGAATGTCATAAGGTGTCAATCCAAATACAAGAACTAGAATTACGGACATAACTCTATGCCCTACTGCTCAAAGAAATGGATATAGTGCTAGGTGTAGATTGACTAACAAAGTTAGGAGGCTATACTAAAAACCTTGAATAACAATTTATGGAGTTTAAGTGGCAAGGTCACCCCTATAAATTAGATGGTATTGATGCTCCCAGCCTCAACGAAGATGCAAATACATGCGAGAACTTCACCAACACACGAGGCACAAACAAAGTCAAACTCATAAAAGCAAATAGATGTCATTCCATAGCAACGTGTTCAACTAGAGAAGGCCCTGCTTATTATGCTTTGAAAACAAAGCATCTCTAAGAGGGTGGCAATGTTGTGAATAAAATAATCCATAAAATATTAATTAAATAAAGAATAAAAAATATTAAAATAATAATTAATTAACAACAATTATTAGTTATGAATGGTTAAAGGGTCAAATGACATGACCATTCACCTTCGTGGCTAGTCAATGCTTATATAGGAAACTGTTACAAAGGTAATGTAAACATCTTTAATTTATTCTCAATAATAAAAAAATACTTATATACACTTTATCTACATACAAGTATTCTACATACTAGAGTTTTTTCTCTACATGTCTTTGCCCATAGAAACTTGGCCATATATTGGTCATACAACATAGCCTTTGCTGCCCCAACGATAGTCTTGTTCTTTTGCTTTGCTGCTCCATTATGTTGTGGATTGTATGGAGCTGTACACTCCCTCCTAATGCCCTCCTTTGCACAAAACCCTGTGAAGTCACTATCTCTGTAGTCTCCTCCATTCTCTGTACGAAGCACCTTGATTTTTTTTCTGTCATGTTCTCCACAAGAGCCTTAAACTAATGGAAGCGATTGAGGACTTCATCCTTCGTCTTCAAAAAGTATATCCATGTCTTCCTTTAGTAGTCATGTGTGAAGGTGACAAAGTAGTCGTACCCTCTGAGGGATCTGGGGGACATTGGGCCACAAATATCTGAATATACAGGTTGCAACACACCATATGTTCTACTCTCACTTCTCAAGAACATTGCTCAATTTTGGAACACTAGTCACTGTCTCCTTGAGCATATTTAGTGCTCCATGGTGTAAATATCCCATTCTCCTATGCAACAATTCACCTAAGTCTCTACTGCTGCTTTTGCTGCTGCTAACTAGTGCCTTTGGAAAATGGAGCTGCAACTTATATAATCTGTTGCTTGGAACCCTAATTTGGTTCACCTTCTTCCAGTTCTGATGCTTGATAAACACCTTCTTCCCTATGAAGTAGACATCATGTCGTTGTCTTGAATTTTAGAAACTGAAATAAGCTTCATGCCCAAACCTGGCACATGCAACACATTTGTAACATTGGTGCTTGCTCTTGACTCCCTCTGAATGTCGATGGTACCTCTCCCAACTAGAGTACACTTTGTTTTGTTTCCCATATGTATTTGGAAGTCCATCTCCTCCTCCTTGTAGCTCGAGTAGTAGTCTCTAACCCATGTCGTATGTGCTGACACTCCACTGTCTGTGTACCATACATGCTGTGAAGTCAATTAGAGAGGCAAGATGTCTAAGCGGATTCATCTTCCAACTTGGAAGACAATTCAAAATTATCTTGGTTTTTGAAACTTTCTATGACCATACTCGGAAAATATGATAACTCAAATACACTAGAGAAATTAATAAACTGGGTTTTGAAACCCTTGTTTGGTTTCACTTCTAGACCCTGCACTGATCTACTCATGTAAAATCCTTTTGCCATAAACTCTCTGCGCTAGATCTGCTATGCGAAATTTGATTCCCCTCCATAATTCCTTTCCTACAACCTTATTGCTTGCTGCTTCTCATTGAGACAACTTGCACTTCCTCCGAATCACCACCCTGGACTGGAAATCGAACTGTTGCCTCTGAAAGACACGCTAGTTGACTAGCTTGTGCAGATCTGCTCTTTAGTGTAGTGATCTCCCTCTGATCTCCACCAACCTTGCTCTAGCGCTGCTCCGATCTAATCTACTATGATACCATGTGAAATTTCCATGTTTGCAATTACCAAAATTTTATCTTCCAACTTATGCAGTTTATTTGTCTTATGTAAATTACTTCACAACAAATATCGATAAATTCACTAATATACGTTGCAGAAAATAAAATACTGGAATTGAGAAATTAATGCACACACAAAGATAATAAATCTAACACCGTTGTCTTTGGACAAATATCCTTGGAAAAAAGTTGAAAGGAAAACCAGTGCCGTAGATGAGGGTTTTATTATTCTTCAACAACTTGAGAAGTATTACTACTGCTTGCCTTTTACTGGCAAAGCTCCGACAAACACTGATTTCCTTGGCAATATATATCGGAGACTCAAAGTCTTCTTGTACAACATGATTTGGCCTTTCCCAGCATACTTACAATGTCTCTAGCCACTTGCACTGCTTGCCAGAATGCGCACTGTCTGCGTCCAGAAGATAGATCCGGCTTTGGCTCACTAAAACGAGCTCCTCTGCCACTCGCACTATCAAACTAGTTACTTGCACTAGCTAAATCGACATCCTTTGCAGATAAATTCGACCTCTTCCTCTCACTGAGACATTGGAAAATCTTTGGAAATCCTCTCCGGAATCATCCTCCCAAATCTCTACTGAAAGTCCTCTACTGGTGTCTCCTTTTGCTTCAAGTGCACCCTTGCTAAATCACTGCAATTGGCTAAGTCGAATAACTCTTTATTGCCTCTCCAACCTCATCGACTTGCTCTTATAATCTTCTGTTGGGCAACCAACAACCATGATCACATCTCAATCAATGGCTAATATCATCTTGACTCCATCAACTCACTTTTTCGACATTCTCTAGAGCAAAATCGATCTCCCTCAATTAATCTGATTTAATTAACTAGTTTTCCTAATTTAGACTTAGTGTTATACGGAATCTACGACTGTGGACAAAAGTATCTTCCCTAGACCTAGTGGCCTGGTTTAGAACAACAAAAATCAAAGATTATAAAGTTCTCCTTAGAGAAATTGGAGAATGGAAAGATGCTTACTTGTGATCTGTCGCAAGCTCTTATCTCCTCTTGGCTTATAGGGTCCAATCGTAGCTCCGATTGCTATAATTAGAACTACACAAACAATCAACACAAGCCAAAGATCTACGACATCTATGTAGCATTATCCAATTATTCTATTCAATGGATCAACATAGCATTGAAACACATGTATATAAACATAACACATGTAGGAAAACGGTATACTCTTTGTATTTTTTCCCAAAAGAAAAATCGTAATTTCCATTAATATTTGAAAATTACATATTGTAGATTCTTAAAGAAGCATACGCTTTAAGTTGTGTTGAACCACCTTTAGATGTTCTTGTACAAAAAGCCTCGTAGGGTATACTGGTAGTATGTACATAAGTACATGTCCAAAAAATAAATATATACACAAGACTGTTCTGGAGAAAAAAGTACTAGCAGTAGCTCAAAAAGTTATGAAATCAGGCCTTGTCAGGCCCCTGTATTCTTTGGTCGATGTATAGGTGATGGTAGTACTAATAGAAGTCCATTCCCCTCTGTTCCTGGACCAACCATAGGCCTCTAGGCTGGATCACGACTTCCTTGGATAACTGATTGGAAATTTGGTTGCACTCCCTGTAGATGTGATGATAAGCGATGAAATCAAATTGGGATTTCAAATGCAGTGCATCATCCAATATATTCCCGAGTGTGTGTGCATTATAGATAGATATACTGTTGAACTAATTTATAATGATCTTAGAGTCACCAAAATTTGTATGTGCCTGCACTATTTATCTAAAGCAAAGTGCAAAAGATGTCTGGTTTTGGTCAATTCTGCAAAGTTATTAGTGCTATTGCCCAATCCCATCTGAATTTTAAAAGAATGGTCCACTGATAGGTGTAATAGTGCCGCTCGCGCCACCCCCCCCCCCACAACCATGTGCTTGGGCAGATCCATCAAAATAGGCCCAAGTTATGCTTCTGTCAATTACTTCAGGGGTGATTTGACATAGGGGGCTAGACGATCATCATCAGGAATACTGGAATAAATGGATAATACATGTGCAGAGGCCTGTGTCCAGTGAGGTTCGATATCTATGAATATGGATTTATTGTGGATCACCCAGATAGCCCGACATACCAATAGAGGGAGATTTCTAGCTTTAGGAGGCTGGGCCGAGGTCCACCATGTTTGCCAGGTTTCAAGTATGGGGTTCCCCTGCCATCGAAAGGTGATGGAAAGGGAGGAGATGGTCTGAGACCAGGAAGCCAATATGGTGGGCCATTGAAGGAAGAGGTGCTCGATGGACTCGGAGGCTTGTCAGCATAGGATGCACCAAGTAGGGCCATGGAAGGATCACTTCATTAAGTTCTCTCCTGTAGGAACTTTGTGGCAAAGGACAGTCCACATGAAAAGCCAAGTGTAAGGAGGAGCCTTCAATTTCCATAATAAACTCCACCACCAGTCAGTGATTGGTGGCTTATGCATTGAATATATAATAGGGTAGCCATCCTTGGGAGTGTAATAACCATGCTTGGTATGTGCCCAAATGAGTTCATCATCGCCTTCAATAATCCTAACATGAGATTCATTTAGAGCATTAGTGAAACTGTGCTAATCAGGATGCCAACTGTCAGGGATGCCAAGATGTGTAGTAGATTTCCAAGCCTGTGTAAAAATGTTAGAATTCTTTGGGTCTGCAATTTGATCAAGATAGTTAATACCAGCATTAGATAAAAATTATATGAGGTCAGGTGGTAGCCTGTATGCATTACCACATCCACACAATGGATCCATACCCACACGAATGGAGGAGCCCAGCCTAATTCTCCAAGCCATTCCATCACGAATGTAAGATATAGAGTTTAAGACAACACGCCAGATGGATGATATGCACGACCTATTCCAAGTGGGGAGTCTGATCCAATCAAGTGTGTGAAGGGGCTAGATGTATTTATGATAAATGACCTCTATCCATAAGCTTTTTGCTGCGAGGATTTGCTAACCCATCTTGGCAACTAGTGCTTTAGAAAAGGATTCGAGGTTTTTTAGTCCCCATCCTCCTCATTTCTTTGGAAGTGCAATCAAATCCCAACGAACCCATGCATATATGTGACCATCCCGTTTCCCTTTCCATAGGAATCTGCTGCACAACTGTTGAATTCTCGTAAGTATTCCTTTTGGGATCCAGACCATGGACATCTAGTAGATCGGAGTGGCTTCCAATACTGTTTTGATTAATACTAATCGTCTAGCTCTAGAGAGGTATTTATAATGCCAAATATTAAGTCTCCTTTCAATCTTGGCCACAAGCCAGGTCCAATCTACAATCTTTTATTGTAGAGATTTGAGTCAAAATCCAAGGTACTTCAGTCCATCATCCATTGGTAGAAGTGAGAAAGGAAATCTCTGGTGTGCAAATTGAATCTCATGTGGTGAGCATCTTGCAAAGGAGATTGTAGATTTTCGAGCATTACACTCCATGTGAGTTGCTCGACATAATAATTGCATCAAATATAGTAAAGATGATGAATCACTGACACTCCCATTGAGGAAAATTAATACATCATCAACAAATAGTAGATGTGTAAGGTTGCAGTTGTTGGTGATCTTGATACCTTCGAGATAGCCAAGTCTGCAATCTTTTGCAATGAGTTGGCTTAGGCCTTCCATAACAAGCTGTAAGAGAAGAGGGGAGAGGGGGCAACCCTGTCGAAGACCCCATTTTGCATGAAAAATGGGGGAGGGGGACCCATTTATAAGAACACTGAAGGAGACCTTGGTAATGCAACACATGATCCAGTTGATGAATTCCAGGGGGAAACCCAAATGAGTTAAGCCAATTAGTGCGATCAAAAGCCTTTGCAAGGTCAATCTTGAGAATCATGCCTTTTAACTTCTTTATATTAATGGAGTGTACCTTTTGTGCAGTGCTAATGGCATCACGAATTTGACTGTGATTTAGAAATGCAAACTGTTCAGGAGATATATGGGCAGATAGGATGGGTTTAAGCCGATTGGTGATGATCTTGGAAATAATTTTATATATGCAGTTGCAAAGTGAGATGGGATGAAAGTCATTTAAAGACTCGGGGGAATCAGGTTTAGGGATGAGGGCAATGAAGGTCGAATTGAAAGCCTGATACATTCGACCACTGGTTCGACAGTCTTCAATAATATGGAGCAGATCTTTCCCCAGTAATTCAAAGAAGGCCAAGTAGAATTCAACCGGCCATCCGTCGGGGCTAGGGCTCTTGTCCTTTTTAAAACCATTTTAAGGTGCTCTCCACCTCCCCCATAGAAACCGGCTTGAACAGGTCCTCAGCTACCTCCTGATCAACAAATCGAGGAAGAAGACCAGCCACCTTGATAATTTCTGAATGTTGCTTCCTGTGGGGCCTTGTAAAGATTTTTGAAGTGTGAAGGGCTTAGTGATGCAAGTTGATTGAATGAGTGTACTTTCTGACCCTCTTCATTGGTCATCTGCCAGATAGTGTTGATCGCTCGACACCCATTTGCATATTGGTGATAGAATTTTGTATTATCATCTCCCTCTTTTAGCCAGATGGCACGGCTCCTGAGTCGCCAAGTTTCCTCTCTGTCTTTTAGAATCCTATCCCTTTCGATCTCCAGATCAATAGGTGGGACTTGGCATCAGTAGATGAATAGCCCATCCCATTAGCATCTTCCAGGTTGGCGAGCTCAGTCTCAATAGATTGGAGTTTAAGATCATCCATCTTTCTCTTGTTATGGGCCTAGTCAATGGTTAATAACTTAAGTTTAACAAGGTTGTTGGAGAAGCCTTCCGAAATGATTCGACCAAAATCGAAAGGGTGAGTCTTCCAAAAGTCAGAGACTAATCAGATATAGTCTAAGTCCTTTAACCAAGTGGCATTGAATTTAAAGGGGGATTTTGGTTTGCGAGCATGGCCAACAATATCAAGATAAATGGGAGAATGATCAGATAGGCCCCTTGATCCAACCCATTGCCTGTAGTTATAAAGGGCCCCAATAAGCGGTTCCTTGATGAGAAAACAGTCCAGCTTTTGAACCAACATGGCCTCTCCAGTCCTTCGGTTCCTCCAGGTAGGCTGAAGTCAAGACATGGGAATATCAATATGCCGGTGATCATCTAGAAGAGCCTCCAAAGTATCAGATAAAGGACCAATCTGAGCATTATGCCTCCATGATTCAACATGTCCAATAGGAAAATTGAGGTCACCTCCCAGAATGGTATTATCAGCTTGTAATAGGGTAGAATTGAGGACCTGCTCCCAAAAAGCAGCTCGGTTGTGGCAAGGGCCATACACATTAATCAATCTATAAGCTCCATTCCCAGTTCAGATGAGAAAATATCAACACCAATGAAGCCATTCCCAGCCCAGACATTTGATAGCCTTACCGGTCTAGGATTAAACCCAAAGGCAATGCCCCCAGATTGCCCTCGAACATCTAGGGCATGAAATTGCCATCTAGGTACAAGTGATTCCAGCATAGGTGTAACCATATCAATAAGGCCAAGGGTTTCTGGAAGGAATAGGACATCCACCCATTCAGTTTCCATAAGTCTCCTGAAGGCTAGTTTTTTGGCAAGGCTAGCCAACCCGTGACAATTAAGGGATAACCACTTGATGGGGGAGATGATGATAAGGTGCTCTGTGCTCTAAGAAGTAGAACCCAATCAATAGCGAGTTGTTGGCTTTCAGCGATGTTGATACCAGCTTGATGGATGGCTTTGGATATGGAGTGTCTGCCCTGAGATGATTTTGGGGCCTTAAGGGGAGGGATGATACCAATTCCACTGACATCCATGAAAGAGGATTTGTCCAAGGAGCAAAGATTGCAGGAGTGGGATGGATGCGAAGAGTCTGATGCCCCCATTGAAGGGATAGTTAGGGGGGGTCTGGGAAGGAAGGAGGAGTATTGGTGAAAATGGGAGCGGGGTGTACCGGGGGACAAGATAGGGGAGGCGATTCAGGTGCATATGTCGAGATGCAATGTGATAAAGAGATGACAACGCAAAGAGAGACGCAGTCCAGAGGAGAGACACAGAGCTTACGCAGGCTGATGCAAAGGGACGCAAAGCCACTGAAAGCCACGTTGGGCCACACAAAGTGATGCAGGGGTGACGCAGAAGTGGGCGCAGGGTCTCCAAAGTGTCAAAAGGTCTCAAAGAGAAAGTCTTAGGTTTTTTCTTTCAGTTTCTCTGTAAAATCATTCCTTGTAAAAGCAATTGCTGCTGAAGATTAATAAAGCCCTCATCTGCTGCACCGGTTTTCCCACATTGGTTTTTTCTGGGGACAATTGTCCAAAAATAACTGTGTTGATGTGATTGATTTTTGTGCATGTATTTTTCTCTAGGTAATTGTGTGATAACTGCAGTAGAATTTATTTTAATATTTGTTGAAGGGATTTCGTAAATAACTTATTGTGAATAATATGTAGGTGAAATAAATCAGTTGTTGTAGTAGTATAATTTCAGTTTAGAAATTTTCACATGGTATCAGAGCAGAGATCCAGCAACAGGAGAGGAAAATCGATTATGGGTCAAGAGCATGATGCAGAGGCATCCACTCAAAGGGACTCTCGTAGATTTCCAAAAGAATGCAAAATGGACATAAATTACGATTATTCTATGTTAGCTTCCAAATTGGAAGAAGAAGTCGCTTGCTTAGCAAGCTCTGCCTCCTCAGAGGTTTGGTATATAAACAGTGGAGCTTCCTGGCACATGACAAGAATCCGAGAATGTTTTTCAGATTATCAGGAAGAAAGAATGAATTTTCAGATCACCATGGGGAATAAAGCAAAGTGTACTCCAGTAGGAAGAGTTACTATAGTTTTTCAAACCGAAGCAGGAGAGCAGCTTCGAGCAACCAATGTGCTGCATGTGCCAGGATTGGGGATGAACTTACTTTCCGTATCTCAACTTCAAAACAAGGGCTATGAAGTTTTCTTCATTAAGGAGAAAGTATATGTCAAACACCCGAGTTGCAAAAAGAAGGCCCAGATTGGAATCATAAGTAACAGGTTGTATAGGTTGCAACTAGAATCACCAATGGCACTGATAGGCAGTAATGGAGACAAAGATTTGAATGAACTATGGCACAGGAGGATGGGACACTTACACCATGGGGCTCTGAGAATTCTCAAGAAAACAGTATCAGGAGTTCCAGATCTTAGTATTGAACGAGATGATGTATGCAGAGGGTGCACTCTAGGAAAGTATGCCAAAGCAACATTTTCTAGAAGTAACAATAGGGCTAAGAGTGTGCTAGGATTGATATACTCAGACATTTGCAGACCGATGTCCACAAAAGCTCTTAGTGGTGCCAAATACTTCGTCACCTTCATCGATGACCATTCCAAGAAGACTTGGATCTACTTTCTGAAAACCAAGGATGAGGTTTTCGGTCGATTAAAAGAGTTCAAGGCTCTAGTGGAGAATCTGACAGGAAAGAAGATAAAAGTGTTGCGCTCAGACAATGGTGGAGAGTATGTTGACAAGGACTTCACCGATTTTTGTGCTAAGGAAGGAATCAGAAGAGTGTGGACAACTCCCTACAATCCGGAGTAGAATGGAGTAGCAGAAAGGAAAAACAGGACTATTGTGGAAGCAACTAGGGAAATGTTGTATGATCAGGATATGCCTAAATTCCTATGGGCAGAAGGATGCAACACGACAGTTTATGTCTAGAACAGGACTCCTTACAAGGCATTGGCCAAAATCACTCCGGAGAAGGTCTTCATCAGGAAGACACCTGAAGTTAGTCATTTCAGGATATTTGGGAGTTTAGTGTATTGCTGTATACCCGAGGAGAAGAGGAAGAAATTAGATCAAACTGCTGAGAAAGGATATCTTGTGGGATGTAGATAAGATAAGATAATTTTATTAATGTCCAACGAATGACCACAAAGTAGGTCAATGGGACTGCCGATTACATAAGGGGTCGTGCCCAGTAGGAGAAACAATCGGTCTCCTCAGAAAGACAAATGCTGAAAGGAAGATAGAAACTAAAAACGAGGCGGGTTGGGAAGAGCGTATGGAGCTCCGATCCCGGCCACGCCGGCTGATCTCTAGACTGCGTCGTAGGATCACTGGTGAAGAAGACCCTGGGGACGCGGATGTGGGAGTCCGCTACTCCTAACATCCGAGGTCGAGAGAGGAGAACCGCGGGTAGTTCAGTAAGGTTTGTTGGTTTGAAACGGTGGGCACTGGTTGCCTCCCATTGTGTTGTCTTCGTGATCTAACGATCCTGGGCCGCCTCTCGGGGAGATGCCTGGCACGGTTCTGCTGCTGGGCCCTCGTAGGCAAGGGGATTCTCCTCTTAACTAAACGAGGGTTTGTCGATCTGTGTGAGCCGGATTGATTGGTACTCGCACTGGTTGATCTCTTGACTCCTCGGGCTGAGGGGAGTATGCTGAAGAAAGAGGTGATCTGACGAGTAGTGTTGGTTCGAACGGGAGGCTGGAGGATATGCTCCCGATGCTTAAGAGTCTCCTGGATGTAAAGTGCGACGCATCTCTGGTCCGTGTAGCTGAAGAAGCTGGATAGGGTATGTGGTCCTCTGAACAGACAGTGGTAGCGACCTCTGATCTCATAATATATCAGACAACCGAAGATGAAGTGCCATTCGGTTTACACCTCCTGTGCATGGCATAGCCGGCAAGTCCTGTCAACTCTCTCTATATGGTGGTCTGTCTCTAGCCGAAGCCTATGTGATCCAACTCTGAACTGCCCGAGGGGGATCCGAAGAGCATGCATCCAATGTCGAAGCGTGTACTGGGGGCGAACTATAAGCCCGTCTCTGATACTCAAGAAGTGCTCTGCATAGAAAGCCATCTTTGGGCGCAGGCCCCCCGGGGGGTTAATCCATGTGACCTGGATAAACTGCCTGTAGATGTCTTCCTTGATGATCTTATTTAGTTCCTGCCTGGGGGCGAGTCCTCTGGGGGCGTTCAGGGAATACCGAAAGGGGGGGAGGTGATCTATATGGAGTCCCACTGCCTTGAGGAACTTTGAGACCCCTGTATACCAACACTTGGCTTTTCCTGGTTGGGTGCGGTCGATGGCCTCAGAAGAGCAGTAGGCTAGATAAGGGTACCTGTCGCGTCCTTTCATTGTATCTGCGAAGCTTCGAACTCGGTGGAGAAAGGAGACCAGTCTGAAGGCTGTCTCAAGGCGGAAGGGCTGTGCACCAAATTCGGCCAGTATGATTTGTTGTGGGATAGTATGCTTGCAACGGATAATACGTCGGAGGAGAAGGGTTTGGACTCTCTCAACTGCTGCCCAATCTGACTCAAGCAAGGAGGGGCCCCAAATTTCCGATCCGTACAGGACCGTGGGTCAGATCAGGGTGTCCATAAGGCTCAACTTTGACGAGATGTCCTGGAAGTGATGGTGGAAACATTGTCTCTCTAATATGGCTAGAGAGCCATACCCCTTATTGATCCGAGGTTGCAGAGCTGGCCGCATACTGAACTGGGGGCCCGAAAACTGCACTCCCAAGTACGTGTAGCTATTGGTAATCTCCACTGTCTCTCCCTTGAATAGGAATCGAAGATCCTGAGACTTCTTCGTCCCGTTGAAGACTATTACCTTTGTCTTACTCAGGTTCACTGTCAATTTCCGGAGATCACAGAATAGTGCTAATGCATCCAGCTGCCTCTGGAGACATTCTGGTGATGAGGATAAGAGTGCAATGTCATCTGCAAAGAGTAAGATATAGATCAAAACCTGATGAAGATAGCAACCGTCAGACTCCTGTATGTGTTCCCGCAGAAAAGCTTCGAGCTCATCAATATATATCCCAATTAGGGTGGGGGAGAGTGGGCACCCCTGCTTAACTCCAATCGTGCTCCGGATGAACTCAGATAGTCCCCCTACAGTGCAAAGACGACCCAGGACAGAGTCGTAAAGACGCATAACAGCAGTCAGCCGGGAGTTTGAGGTATTGATGTGTTTGAGTCGCTGTAGAAGATCCTCTCTCGGGACTGAATCAAGAGCCTTCCGGAAGTCCACAAAGCAGCAGTACACCTTCGAGGACCAGGGGCGTGCTTCCTCGATCACAGCACGGAGTGTAAAGATGTGGTCAATGGTCTGGTGATCTGGCCTGAAACCAGCTTGGCCTCTGGCCCTAAGATCTCTTTCTTCGAAATCGCCGAAAAGCTTCCTATGAAGGATAGTGGCATAGAGTTTAGAGAATGTATGACCCACCATAATTGTCCTGTAGTTGTTGGGGTCCGAGGTATTCCCTGACTTATGGATGGGGTATATAATATGGTGGGGAACCCGTCTCGGACTACATGGTTGAAGAGATCTGCCAAGTATCCGACTAAGGGTCGTAGGCCTTGTTTGAAGAATTCGGCTTGGAATCCTTCCTCGTCCACTGCTTTGCTGCTATTCATCGCCCAGATGGCTTCCCTGACATCTTTATCGGTGAACAGGTGGCAGGAGAGGGGAGGAGATGTGACTTGGATTTGGGACTGTCCGGGAATGTTGTAAAGGCGGGAGGTGTGTGAGAACATGGAGACTGGGTCGAGATCAGCGGGAGGAGGAGAGCGTCGGGGGAGGATCTTGCCCTAGAATTGTTTGGGGGAATGGGTAAGGAGGGCGGAAAGCTCCCGTCTTTGTTGGGAGATGAACTGTCGTTTTTTGTGGCGGAGGAGGCGACGGTAATTCTTTTGGATGGCAGAGTATGAGGGAAGGGACTGACGGAAGGCTTGACGGAGATCCTGGTGGAGGAGTTTACACTTTGTATCGTACCATTTGTTCATAGGGGAAGTTCCTGTCTTGTGGGAGGTCGAGGTGGTCCGAAAGGAGTGGGGAAAGGATTTAAGCGCTGACTCCCAGATTGCCGAGGAGAGACAGTGGTACTTATCCGAAACAGTCTCGAGACGGGAGAAGTCATCCGTGTCGGGGAGGATTTGTCGGAGTGAGGAGGAGAAAATGTCGGGGTCACCCTTATCAAAACGGAAGATGGTTCTACTCGGGGATCGGGGTGGGGGGTGGGTTGGTCGGGGGGGATCAAACTGAAGAGAAAGTGAAAGCAGTGCGTGGTCGGCTAGAGGGATGGGTGATACGGAGAGATTCCGGATAAAAGGGAGCAGTGTTCGATCGGTTAGAGAGAATGCTAGGGCATATAGAGTCTATCTTCCATGGAGTAGGAAGGTAGTAGTTCGGCGAGATGTAAAGTTCATGGAGGATAGAGCTTTTAGGAAATCTCGAGAAATGCCTTCCAAGGAGCAGTCGAAAGACGAGCCATTGGTCAAACCACTTCAACCAGCGGAAACTAGTACCAGAAATTCTCTTGAAGACAAAGCTTCAGAACAAGAGGAATCCTAGGAGGAGGAAGAGCTGATAGATGTGCCTACTACTAGTGGAAGAACAAGCCCGGAACTCCGATAGATTCTATGGGATACAGAAGACTTCATTGGTGCACCCATGAATAGTAAAAGGGAGCAAAGTCAACCAGACATATACGAGACCTTAGTAGCTCAGGTTGGGGAACCTTCTAGTTTTCAGGAGGCTGTTCAGCATCATGTATGGGTGGATGCTATGGTGGAGGAATACAACTCTATAACGGTCAATGATGTCTGGGAAACCAAGACCCTCAGGACAGATCAATGGTAGGTTCGAGATGTATTTACAAGGTTAAATATGCTGCAGACGACAGTGTGGAGAAATACAAAGCCAGGTTTGTGGCTAAGGGGTATGCTCAGAAGGAAGGGATAGACTACAAAGAAACCTTCGCCTCAGTAGCCAGGTATACTTCTATTAGAATCGTGATATCTCTTGCAGCACAGATGGGGTGGGAGATTCATCAGATGGATGTTAAGACGACATTCTTGAAAGGGGTAATAGAAGAGGAAGTATGCATTGAACAACCATAAGGTTTTGAGACACATGAGAAGAAATCTCATGTATGCAGATTAAAGAAAGCCTTGTATGGGCTTAAACAAGCATCTAGGGCATGGTACTGTTGAATTGATGGCTATTTGCAGAAGATGGTGTTCACCAAGAGTGACGCAAACCCTAATCTCTACTATCTGGTCGTAGAGAATGAGCCTCTAATCCTAGTGTTATATGTGGATGATCTCTTCCTAATAGGATCATCTAGGCTCCTTAAAGACTGCAAGAAGCACCTAGCCACATATTTCGACATGAAGGATTTGGGACAAATGCATTATTTCCTGGGGTTGGAAGTTTGGCAGCAAAAGGGTGAGATCTTCCTTGGACAAGGGAGATATGCTAGAGAAATCTTGAAGAGATTCAGGGTGCAGAACTGTAGACCTATGGCTACGCCAATGAGCACCAACTGGAAGAAGATTAATGCATCAGAAGATAAGGACGTTGATCCCACCTTGTACACACAACTTATAGGGTCCTTGATGTATCTTGTCAGTACCAGACCAAACATTTGTTACGCTGTCAACACCCTTAGTTATGGTGGAATCGAAGAGGGTGCACTGGGCAATAGCCAAACATGTTCTTAGGTATATACAAGGAACAATCGAGCATGGACTATTCTACACCAGAGGCAATGACATTAGTCTGAGTGGGTTCACTGATGCAGAGTGGGATGGAAGTTCAGTAGATTGGAAAAGTACAACTGGGTACTGTTTCAACATTGGATCAAGAATGACCTCCTGGTGCAGTAGGAAACAAAAATCCGTGGCTCTGAGCTCAGCTGAAGCAGAATATATGGTAGCTAGCACAACTTTGTGCGAAGCCATATGGCTTAGGAAATTGCTTGTGAATCTATTCAGGAGAAGGATGGAAGCGACCAGGATCACGTGTTATAATCAGAGTTGCATCAAGCTCTCTGAGAATCCAATATTTCATGATTGGTTGAAGCTCATTCATATCAGGTGTCACTTTGTCAGAGACTGTGTCCAACGAGGAGCAATACCATTGAGATACACTCCTATAGGAGAATAGGTGGCAAACATCCTCACCAAGGCTTTAGGAAGAACAAAGTTCATTTATTTCAGGGAGAAGATGGGGATGGTAAAGAATCCATTTCAGTAGCAGAAATGGATAAGTGTCAGGAGTTGCAATGTCGCAGTTAACAGTGGTAGTGCTATGGGCAACATGATGCAGCATGTTGAGAGGGAGCTGCAATGCAGGTGCAATAGTGGCAGTGGCAGTGTCATGGGCAACATGATGCAACATGTTGAGAGGGAGTTGCAGTACAGGGGCAGCAGTGGCAGTGGCAGTGTCATGGGCAGCAGTACAGGAAGCAGAAGTGTAGGAGATGTGAGGCAGCAGACCAAGCATCAACACAGGTACCGATGCGGAAGATCAGTGTGATGTTTCTATAGTGAAACATTGTTATAGCACATTTCTTGCTAGGAGGGAGTGTTGATTTTTGGTAGCATCGAATGTGCTCTAGCCTTGAAATTTGGAGGAGAGGCTAAGGCACATGAGATATCCAAGACCCATAAATCGTTTTGAGAAATTCCACCTGGATGAGGAGTTATTAAAATAATTAATATTTTTAATGGGTTCCTAAGTCTGAACTTAAGAAAATAAAAATATTAATGGGTATTAATAAAGATAAGGGTGAGAAGCTTCTAACAGACGGGGATCAAGTCTATTTTAATCTTAGCCGTTGATTAGGGATTTAATCTCGGTCGTTGATTCATCAACAGGAAAAGTATAAGAGAAGACTTGAGGATCATTTGGAGACACAACGACATATACTCAGTATCTCAAGGAAAATCGATTCTCAAGTAGAGGAGATCGATTTCAGAGGGAGAGTTGTAGGGTGGAGGAAGAGGAGGGCATCAACAGCAGGCAATGACTGAGGAGAAGGTGATGCAGGGACTATGGGAGACAGCGTAGAGATAAACGCAGTCCAGAGGAGAGACGTAGAGCTTACACAGGCTGACACAGAGGGACGCAGAGCCACTCAGAGCCACGCTAGGCCACACAGAGTGACGCAGGGGTGATGCAAAAGTGGGAGCAGGGTCTCCAAAGTGTCAGAAGGTCTCAAAGGGAAAGTCTCAAGTGTTTTCTTTTAGTTTCTCTGGAAAATCATTCCTTGTAAAAGCAATTGTCGCTAAAGATTAATAAAGCCCTCATCTGCTACACCGGTTTTGCCACATTGGTTTTTTCCGGGGACAATTGTCCAAAAATAACTGTTGATGTGATTGGTTCTTGTGCATGTATTTTTCTTTAGGTAATTGTGTGATAACTGCAGTAGAATTTATTTTAATATTTGCTGAAGGGATTTCGTAAATAACTTATTGTGAATAATATGTAGGTGAAATAAATCAGTTGCTGTAGTAGTAGAATTTCAGTTTAGAAATTTCCACAGTTTTCGGCTGAAGAGGAGGAGGCCTAGGGAGTTATGGGGGGGGGGGGGAGATGCCAGTTCTGATAGCGAAAAGTGAGGGAAATCAACAACAGGAGGAATAGATGAGTAACTCAACGGGTAAGAGGGGGAGGTGGAGTCAAGGCATGTAGCCAGGAAATGAAGGGATGTTGGGGAAGGGGGAGGGTAATCAAAACCCGACCAAGGTTGCAAGTCTGTAGGCAGGGAGACATCCAGACACGGGGAGCTAGGGCCAGTTGGAAAAGACAGTGTAATGGCCCTAGGGTAATCGACAAAGGAGACTGGGGGCGCAGACATCGACGCATCTGATAGGGGAGGGGGCGATGTAGTCCAGATGGGCACAAATACATACGGGTTGTCCGTATAGTCAACCAGATCTACCTCCATGTCCATTGACTTGCTGATTGTCCGTGATGTGCAAGTGGAAGACCCAGCGCCAGATGCCAGGAAGGGTGACGCAAAAGAGGACAACCGAGGATCCCTGAGACTCTCACAAGGTGAAGAGTGTAAGGGCATAGCCATCAACCTGTATCAGTAGACTTGGGAACCCTACTCGAAATCGGAATCGCTGCAGAGCGGGCGCAGTCGCGCCATCATTCTCGACTCCCTAATTCCCGTATACTCTTTGTATTAATATGAAAGGGAGAGAGTTTACAACCAAAAGTGGAAGCCTCCCAAGTTGACTTGTCCTTCCTTGCCACAATGTACACCTCAAAACCATCCTAATGCATGGGAATGATAACTCTCTTATGATACAACCAACTGTACAAGGGTATGATTGATCTCCAAAAGCCAACCTCTAGCTTGTGGATGGCAGTAAATATATAGGAGAGGAGGTAGTTTAGGAATTCTTATCCATTTACCAATCTAGGCTTGAGATCCACTCTTTATGGGAGGATGAGCTTAAGGGATAAGAGGTGAAAACTCCAAGGTAGGGGAGATAGGATTTGAAGTTCTTATCCAAGGTAAATGGTTGTAAACTTGTAACAACTCTTGGAATCTTCTGGAAGAGGAAGCTTCAGGATTCTTTTTATTTTTTTCTAATTTCTAGGATCTGTGCACCCCCCAGCAAGGGCAAACTTGCTCTAATCAGAGCAGGTGCAAAATTGAGCACCTTGTTGCTGAACGTAGGTCCTTAAAGGGCTAGGGTGCACTGGGGCTTAAAAGCACTATAATGAAGCAGTCAATGTCATAAACTCAGGGATTTGAGAGAGTCATGCTTAGGGCTTTGTGTAGGGATGATGACAAGGTGTTCATGGATGTTGATTGATCCAGTTTGTAGGCCTATTGAGCCGATGTGACAAAATGGCCTATAATAGATTGCCCCCTAATGCAAAGTCAGAAATGGCAACTGATGATTGAAGTGCTTTGCCTTGTGACAAGTTCATATGAAAATCAACTGGTTGGATTTGTTGAAAAGTGTAACTAGGTTTGGTCTTCATATTGACATGTAATTGTGATTTTATGTTAAGAGATGTAAAGAAGAAAAATAAAATTATTGTAATGCTTGCGTCATGGGTTTCATGAGCAAGAGATTTTATTTTTGAGTCAAGGCTCCCATTGAAAGCCTTTAGGAATTTTGTCATCTAGTCATAAAAGAATAAAGGAGTCATTGTCATGTAATGGAGACAGGTTACACATTGTAAAGAGTCACACTTGTCTATGTAAAGTATTCCTCCAAGACCTTGTCACTAGTCCTCTTCAAGTCGGCCAACAACGAATGGAGAAACCTAGAAGATCATGTCGATTGTCCCTCAAGTGATCATGTCAGCCTAAGGGACATGAGACAATGTGTATATATAGCCACACTCAGCTTCACTTGAAGGCAAGCAATTCGGTGAAGAAGAGCTTACAAGCATAAGTGCAAATAAAGGACTAGACAAGAAAAACGAAGAACAAAGGAAGGATAGCGAAGGAAGGGATTCTTTTGGGATTTTGATTTGGGCTTGTATACTCTCCCACGTGGGAAGGAAGCAAGTCCAAGGGCATAGAGAGAAGGTCGAAGAACTTGCTACTGCATTGAGGTGACCTTGTTTGGGTATAGAATCTTGCAAGAGGAAGCCAAGGAGAAGTGCTATAGGTCTCTCTGTCTTGAGGAGACTAATGAAGGAGCGAAGAGTGTTCTAGGGTTTCTAGAGTAAGGTTAAGCTAAGAGATCGAGATTCTCTAGGGAGGCTGAGAATAGCAGTGTGAAGAGAAGGGACTGAGATTCTCTGGGGAAGCCGAGAAGAGCAGTTCAAGACTCTAGAAGGAAGCCAAGAAAGGGAAGAGGAAGAACATCTAGGAGGCTAGTGACTTGGTTTTGGGAGGACTCTAGTGTCAAGGGTCGTTGTCATAGTCTTGGTATTCGTCAATTGAAGATCTATAAGAAGAACTTCTGATTGGGTTTTCCTCTCAAAGAATGAGAGGTTTTGGCCCTGGCTAACTAGCCTACATACTGTGTCTCTTGTCGTCTATTGTTTATTTGGTAATTATCTTGATGAAAAGAATACAATAATAACATAACGAAGAGAAGATCTTAATCCAAGAAGTAAAAGTATATCTCAAGCAATTATCAAGAAGAGAAATCTCCCAACTACCGATGCGTTAGATTTCTCAACATGATCATCATCTGTTACAATACATTTACATCATGATATCTCTGTTGAGGGAGGGATACCCATGCTCAACACATAAGCTAACATTACATGTACAATGATCAAGAAGACATGCCCACTAATGACAAAAGGTGGACCCATGATTGGATGACTATTTGTATGATCGTAGGCATCATGTCTCACAATCTCGTATTAAATCTGAAATTGTAACCCAGATGGATGAAACTAGATCCGGGATCTTCTATCTCGTTCACTTCATTGTCCAATGTACGAGTCTTTCCATGCGAATAAAGGAGTTGAAGTCGAACATGGCAGATACCATTTGATTACTGACCAATGATGTAAGTTGTTAACAGACGCGAGAGAAACCACTGATGGCGTTAATGGCTCTCAAGCTAAGTTGCACGAAATGGGGAAACGGGGAAGCGAAACGAAATGCGGAAGCGAAACGAAACGCGACCTCCCCAAATTTTGGAAACGGGGAAACGCGAATATATATAATAATATAATATATATATATATATTATATATATATATATTAAAAACATTTAAAAATTATTAATATATATATGGTGCAATCTATTGATGAGAGAATGAGAGGGCCACTGCTATTTTATAACTTTAGGAAATGGTTTCTAGAAGTGATTAGAACCCTAAAGAAAATTAAAAATTAATTAGAAAAAAAAAAAAAAATATTAAAACAGTGTTATTTTGTGGGAAACGGGGCCCGTACGGCGTGGAAACGGTTTCCGTCCGTGGAAACGCGCCCGTACGGACGGAAACGCGTTTCCACGCCGTACGGTACGCGGAAACGCATTTCCGTTTCGTTTCCGTACGGAAACGACCCCTCCCCCTGCGTTTCCTGCAACTTAGCTCTCAAGGTACGATAGTACCATCCATATGGTGTGAATGAATGCGTTAAAGTCAAACACCACACAAAATCTGTCGGTCGAAGGCCAATGATGAAAACTGGTCGATGAGAGTGAGGAAAATTTCCATTGATGTGAACAAGCTCCAAGGTACTGAAAGAAGAGTTCCTAAGTCAACTTCCTAGATAATGAGTTGATGTCGACAAGAAGCGACTCGTCGTAGGAGGGCCTTGATGTATCTCCTATCAACGACACAAAACGGGTGTCATGATTTGAGATAGATTGACTTCATTGTGGAACTGGTTCAGGAACGACATACATGGAATGAAGGCTTAAGAGTGTCGTAGCAGATATCAACTGAATGATTTCTCTTCAACACATCGGTGACACTGAACGAAGTTGGCAACATTGACCCAAAACAGAAAATGGAGGCTTTGAAATTGTATGATGAACGGAAAGACAAGCAGATTTCCCAACCCAATAGCCACAAAGATGAAGTGGAAGAATGTCGTGTTCATGAGCGACTCACTGCCATTATTGGTGGAGTATCCCATTTTCCCAATTTCCCCAACCATTGTTGGTCAATACCTCCTTATTTTTTAACAAGCTTGAGGAGGATAACATATGCTTGATCTGTAAGTTCATCCTTCAGATGAATCCCTCCGAGTATGTTTAACGAACCTTGAGAAGGAGTGGTTCGGTCTTGTCATGTTTGATGAGTCCATCGTTGTTTGATGTTTCTACGAGTCCAACAGAGGTTTAACTCGACTTCTTTTTCATGTTTAGAGAGTTTGAAAAAGAGGCAAAAAGAAAACTACAAAGGTTCCTTTTCATAAATAGTCTCTTGAGTCCAAAAAGGCAGAAAACAGTACTCAGGAGAACCTCTTAGCCATGTTCGACTAAGGTATTCCTTTTTCGTAAATAGTCTAGCTCAATCCGAAAAAGGGCTAAACTTATACTGAGTAGACATCTTTTCATTTACTTTAACAAGTTCGAAAAGACAAGTGCTTGACAATCTTTTCATGTTTTGGGAGTTTGAAAAGAGCTGAAAGAGGACTCCTCCTGGAGGAACGAGTGGTATAAAGGGTAGCAACTGGTTCGAGTCATGATGGAACTGCTCAAAACACGTAGAGGTTAAGAGGCTAGCTAATAAGACCAATCATCGCAATGGTTCTTTAGGAAAGGGTAAAACACACAAGTGAAAGCATATGATTAGCCAAGCAAATGCTGACGATGGAATGCGAAAACCAAGGCTCATATGGTAGAAATAGGCTGATGAAAATGGAAATCACGGGGTTTAAAATAAGAATGGTTTCATTTTTACACAAGCTTGAAACATGGGGAACTATGCTTGAAGTGGATTGGTTTCATTTTTACCAAAGCTCGAAACATGGGGAAACTATGCTTGAGAGTACTTGAAAGTAGTTTCATTTTTACACAAGCTTCAAACAAGGAAAAACTATGCTTGAGAGTAAGTTTGCATGACCCCAACATAATGACTCAATCTTAGGCACATGCCCCCCAAGCTTCATTACATGCACCTAAGTAAACTACTAGTTACTAACAGGTGGATGGAATGAAGGTTCATTTACGAGATCAAGTGAAAGACTCCACTGAGAATTTACGAGATCTAATCAAAGACTCGAATTGAAGGGTATCTGTTTCATTTTTTAATGAGCTTGACACATCAAAAGAACTATGCTCATAGACCTTGTTTGACTTTTTAACGAGCTTGACACCAGAAAAGGAACTCTGCTCAAGGAACGTTGTTTCCTTTTCTTAAGGAGCTTGACACAAGAAAAGGAACTCTGCTCCAGGAACCTTGTTTCATTTTGTTAAAATTGGAAACTATGGCCAAACTCCATGTGAGTCATCTTATTAATGGCAGTTGATATTTTGTTGGATCCCTCTCATCGAGAGGTGTAGGATTGATCTAAAGATCATTTGATTCCGATAAGTATTCATGGAGATATGAATTTATTTGTGTTATGGGACAATTCGTCAAGGGTCGGCTAGCAACCAAATAAACCCCACTTGTGCTCAACGTTTTAGTATAAATAGAGGTGGCCTTCAAGTCATTTAACACTCATCTCTTGTGAGCTCACTCTCCACTTGTTTGGGTTTTTGGTGGAAGAGGAGGTCTAGAGGAGATGCCTTCTACGCAACGCTAAAGGAGAAGTCTTGGATGTGCCCTAGCCGCAGTCAAGAAGGGCAGTGAAGTGTAAGCCCTCAACACAGCCAAGGAAAGGCTCTTTAGCCTATGGGAGCTTCAACGCAAATCTAAGGAATCCTAGAGGGAGCCCTAGCCACAGTAAAAGAGGCCTTCACACAACTGAAGGTAAAGCCCTCATATGCTGTCCCAAAGGCCCTAGCCACAGGTCATGAAGGGAGCCTAATTTGCTGTCTCAAGAGACCCTCAAACGCAACAAGAAGAGAACCTTGATCCAGTGTTTATGGAGCTCCTAATCGCAATCCTTAAAGGCTCTAATACGCTGTCATAATGGAGACTCTAGGAGAAGAGTCCTATACGCTGGAAGTGCAGTGAGGAGATCCGATCGCAGGCAAAAGGGGGATGTATTACGCTGTCATAAGGAAGCCCTCAAACAATTAGGAAGAAATCTAAACGTAGGGCTAAATGGAGATGCCCTAACCGTTTTTTCAAAGCACAGTCAGAAGCCCTAAACGCTGTCAAGAAGAGGTGACCTTTATAGGCGTTGAAGGGTGACCAAGAAGCCCTTATTCGCTGTAATAAGGTGTCTTAAATACGCTATCAACAAAGGCCTCAATTCGCAATTGAGGATGACTGTGCTAGGAAGCCCTTACTTGCTGTTTCACAGCTAAAGGATGATTCACAGCTCCAGGAGGATGGTCATAGGAAATACTAACAGTTGGTTGCTGTCCAGAAAGAAGCCTTACATAGTCACCTAACTGCTGTTGCTGTAGGTGACAACAGGGCCATGTTTGGGTATGATATGCTGGGAAAAAAGTATCCAATGATGAGGAACTATGGGGCTGTTGCTTGAAGGCTGATTGGATCATTATATGAAGGGACTAGGTTATAGTCAACTGCTAGGCTAGGCCGCAGGCCATAGCCAACAGTTGGAGGTCTCCTTTCTTGTTGTGTTCAGACCCTATAAGGTAGGGTATCGTTGGAGCAAACGTGTGCAGGCAAGTTGCAGTGAATAGATGGACTGTGGGGTTGATTTAGAATGCTGTAGCTCACAGTGTTTGTGCTCTATTCAGTGTCCAGGCCTGCTATGAAATGCTTTAGTCGTTTCAACTTACACAAGTTGCCAGATGGGCAGACTTGACATGATCAGTGAAGCAGCAAAGGAGGAAGAGCGTTATGAAAGGAAAGATTCAATATTATGGGCAATTGGTTGAGCTGCTCTAGGCCTATCATCTGCTGCATTGTGTTATCTTCATGGTGAAGATCCCTGATGTCTGATCTCTCATTTTGGCAAGTCAAAGTGTTAACTTCAAATGTATTTGTACTATTTCTCTCTGTTGAACTATTGAAGAACATATAAGAAGAATTGATCAAGGTTTTCCCCACATTGGGGTTTGTCCCTGTCTAGTGCCACATATTATGTCCTCTTATCTTGGCTTGTCTTCTACGATTTATGTTTATGTTCTATCTACAGTTTACTTTAATGTTGATGTGATTGCTAATCTAGAAAAGGTATTTGAAAATTGAAATAAATTGCTCTAAGCATAGAACATACCTAAACTTAACACATTTTTTAAGGATCTTGACACAAGAAAAGGAACTCTGCTATGGGAACCTTGTTTCATTTTTTAAGGAGCTTGACACAAGAAAATGAACCATGCTCTGGGAAATTTGTTTCATTTTTTAAGGAGCTTTACACAAAACAAGGGACTCTGCTCTGGGTACCTTGTTTCATTTTTTAAGGAGCTTGACACAAGAAAATGAACTCTTCTCTGGGAACCTTGTTTCATTTTTTAAGGAGCTTGACACACGACAAGGAACTCTGCTTCGAGAACGTTGTTTCATTTTTTAAGGAGCTTGACACAAGAAAGGAACTCTGCTCCGAGAACCTTGTTTCATTTTTTAAGGAGCTTGACACGAGGCAAGGAACTTTGCTCTGGGAACCTTGTTTCATTTTTTAAGGAGCTTGACACAAGAAAAGGAACTCTGGTCCAACTACATGATCATGACCTGCAGAAGGCCATGGCTTCCAAGAGGTTCTCATCAGATGGGAGAACAATACTCTGGAAGGGATACATATCAAGTAATCTAATGGAAAGATCAAGATCCAATGTCCCCAATACATGATGCACTACATCATCTACTAGTTGATCATTAGACACAGGCATAGAATAGGTTTCCACATAATTAATCTGTGGCGGGGGAGATACCACCTACATATAAGGACCATTTAGGGAAGCTAGTTGATTAGGAGTCAAATTAGGACTAATGAATGAAAGTTGGTCAATGGTCATGATTCTTCCTTCATGCGGGAAACGCATCACACGAAAGAGTGAAGAGACAAGAGCTCCCATGTCGTAAACATAGTCACGCTTGAGGAGTAAATTAACATCCAAAGGGCCTTGGATGACCATCACATCTTTGAAGGCAATGTTTCTTCCCAAAGTAATATGCAACTCACGAAGGATCCCTAATGGTTGACTGGCTCCTCTATTAAAAGGCAACAGATTCTAGGTAACGGGCACAAGCTGCGAAGAGCCGAAAGCTTGCCAAGTAGTGGAGGACAGAATGCCGACAAATGTGCCTTCGTCTATGACTGTGCTAGGTACAGGCATATTATAAGCATGTACTATGATTTGGAAGCGCACATAAGGAGGAAGACGATATCCTACCAGTTGACTCCAATCAAAGGAAGTGACCATACTACTTGGAGGGGATGTCATGGGAACGGGAGAACTGCCCCTTGTGCAATGGAAGTGAGAGGATTGCTCCCCTATGCTATAGGAACGAGAGGATTTCCCCCTTGTGCCATGGGAACGGGAGGATTGTCCCCCTGTGTCGTTGGAATGTGAGGATTGCCCCCCAGTTCATTGGAATCTGAAGAAACGAGAAGAACCTGAGCGGTATGAAGTTCACTCTCATGGGAAAGGTACGATCAACTGAAGGTGGAGTCGAGTTAACTATTTTCTCAACCAATGGTTGGTTGGAAATGAACTCATGCGATTCACATTAAGTGTGCAAATGGTTCCTTTTCCCGTTTACTTTTTCCCTTTTGTTCTCTCATTAAGAAGAGAGACCTAGCCCTAAGATATAATGGATGAGATTAGATCTTAGCCAATTATATGAAGGGTGGAGATCTAATCTCTCATTGACCCATGAGACACTTTTTCCCCTTTTTCCCTAGTCCCCTTTTCATTAATTACTCAAAAGCTACTTTATGACTTTATGACTTTATTTCTCTTAAAGTCACTTTATGACTTTATAAACTTACTTAACTTTATTTCCCATAAAGACAAGTAAAGGGGGTCACATTAGGTACACTCTTTCCTAGGCTAGACACCAGCCTTAGGAACACTTGTCCTTGGTACTCATTTTCTAACAAAAAAGTTGAAGTAAAAGTGACTTTCTGCTTTATCTTTCCTTTTCATCCATGAAAATGGAAGATAAAGAAGAATGTGACTTTTACTTTAAGAATTTAACATTATCATTAATTACATAGCATTAATAGAGCCCTAAGATTGAATATTAGGCTTCCCCACTCATAAATTATTATTTTTAGAATTCAGGGAGCATGCCCAGACGTTCCCCTTTAGAGGGGGGATGCCCAAAAGCCTCCCTTTTTGAAGGGGGGTGCCCACAAGCACCCCTTTTTGGGAATTGCATCCTCCATAGTGGGGAAACTTTCCCCCTGGTTTTTCCCTTTGTTTCCCCAAAAGGGGGACATTGGGAAATGTTTCCCCATGCATCCCCCCATCTCAGTAGTGTGGGATATGTCGGGAGCCTGCCCCACACATTGGGGGACGTGACGTGTGGACCACTTGTTAAAATTTGAAAAGCCAAATGATTAAATTGTTTATTGGCATCTGTAATGTCCACATTTTTTGTTTCCTCTATAGTACAACCAGGATGGATTTCTAGGGTACGTGATGGCCAAGTCATATGGGCAGGATTATATCATCAGAGGTCCCAGAGGGGTTTTGAGGAGTTTTATGGGGTCTGATGACATTCGCTTGGCGTATTCGATGATCCATCACCAGGGTTAGTTCCGCATAATTTGCTTTTGGATCTATTGCATTTCGATAATTCTCGTAAAATGGGGTTATTATTGAGTCTAACATTAATTAATTATGTTTAAGGTGGCGTTCCGGGAAAAATATTTGATGGAACACCTTAGTTTAATAGCTCGTTGGAAGCAGAACGATAAGATCTACAAGATGGGATTTTGAGAAGTGGCTTCCATTGTTCAGAGAAAGTAAGGTGGAAGATTTACCTTTTTTCCCAGATTAAAAGTGACTTTAATTGGTCACTTAATTAAATAAAAGAAGGGGAAAATGATTAATTGAAGGAAAAAGGCCAAAAGTGACTTGAGAGAAATAAAATAAAATTAAAAGTCACTTAGATGAAGTCAAGGGGAGCTTTTAGAATAATAATAAAATATTAAAATAAAATACTTCTAGAAGATTGGAGATCTATCTATCGAGCCTGTTGTCGCGCAGATTGACACGACAACGCTCAGACCGGGGGCTGTCACTCTGATCCCCGATCCCTCCGTTTAAGCCTGTCTCTCGCGGCTAAGGGGGGTAGACCCTGTGAGATGATGA
>APFE031126070.1:2284-14850 GCA_000404065.3 Pinus taeda | reverse complement strand
ATAACATGAATTAAAATTATTACTATAGTAATAACATGATAACCTATTGTTGGCACAAAATAGAATCAAACAATAGGAAGATCAACATCGTAGTGATAGAAGTTTTGATGTAGGTGATTGGATATTCCTACGACTACAACCATATAAGCAAATGTCTCTGAAGCAAGCTAAGAAGGGTAATAAATTGTCACCATATTATTATGGTCCGTACAAGGTGTTGCAAAAGATTGGTGCTATGGCATACAAATTGGAGCTTCCTACAACTTCTCGATTGCACCTAGTTTTCCATGTTTCATGTTTAAAGAAGGTTATAGGCGACAAGCTCCCAGTTCAAACAATATTTCCAGAACTTGACGAGGAAGGAAAAATTATATTGGAACTGGAAGCAGTCATAGAAACAAGAACTCGACAGCTATGAAATCGTTCAATTTTAGAGTATCTTATCAAGTGGAAGAACTTATCCACTGAAGATTCCACATGGGAAGATGAGAATTTTATGCAGAAGTATCCAGAACTACTCAAGCGTTGAGGACAACACTTTTTTGAAGGAGAGGGGCATGTTGGGTCCCTATAATACTAGTGATTACCCCATTACTATTGTAGTTATTCCCCTTATTAATATTGTTGTGCCCCTATTGTCCCCATTTTGTCATTATTGTGCCCCATAGAATCCCTCTATTGTTATTTTTGTGGCTTTATATTGTTATTGTTAGGTCGGCTAGATTATATTGTGACTCCTTAGACTCCTATATATAGAAAGGAGGTTTTGTCATTTGAATCATCCAAGAATTGTTCATTTATGTATTGTAAAGAAGGTTGCCCCCTCGAAGAGGCTGAATTCTAAGGCATTGATCTATCTTTTCTATCTTTTCTTGAGCTAGTTTCATAACAGCCATTCACTGGGATGTAGCAAAAGTGATCAGGCCAGCTCATGATGAGACCTCCTGTTCCAAGGATAATTTGGCTATCCAATGGATCATAAAGCTGGTGTAGTAGCCATAATGGGATTGTCACTTTGTTACAGCCTTATGAACAGGGTAGGCTGGCTCATAATGAGACCCCCTATCCTCCATTTGCAAACAAAATTTTGTTGTAATGACACATTTTTATGATAAATAGAGGGATGCCCAATACTCCTTAAGAGCTGGGATGGTGGAAGAAATTGAACATGTCAATAAAAAAATATACCCATAATCTCATTTATTACAGACAGAGAAGATTATAACTAGGAAGGGTGGAACCAGCGTGGTATTAAGATAATCAATCAGTATCATGTAGAGTAGAAAACAATGCAGTAAAGTAATATATAAATATTTGTGTCCCTTTTGAAAATAACCTATCATCAAGGAGTTGTCCTGTTAAATATCATAATGTAAATGATATTAACTCGCTTCAATAGAATCCATAATTCTTGTCCTCGTAAATGTAGTGTACTTCATGTCATGAAAGGGAATCAGTGAAATGTGGTTGAGATGAACTAGGAATAATACCACAAGAGGAAGGAAGGGTTGTTCTTGAAAACACTCCCAAAGTGTTGCTCCCTTGAAGGAACAACAAAAACACTCAAAAAAGTGTTGTTCTGTGTAGGGAACAGCAAAGGAAATGTATGCCAGCAACAAAAATACACATGAAAAAGTGTTGTTCCCTGTAGGGAACAACGAGAAAATGCACGTGAAAAAGTGTTGTTCCCTATAGGGAACAACAAAAAAATACACCCAAAAAAAGTGTTGTTCCTTAAAAGGAATAACAAAAAATACACCCCAAAAAAAGTGTTGTTCCTTTTAAAAAGGAACAACAAAAATGCGGAAGTGTTATAACTTTGAAAAGCAACAACAAAAATGTGGAAGTGTTGTTCCTTTGAAAATGAACAGCAAAAATGCGAAAGTGTTGTTCCTTTGAAAAGGAACAACAAAAATGCAAAAGTGTTGTTCCTTTGAAAAGGAACAACAAAAATGCAAAAGTGTTTTTCCTTTGAAAAGGAACAGCAAAAATGCGGAAGTGTTGTTCCTTTGAAAAGGAACAACAAAAGTGTGAAAGTGTTGCTCCTTTCAAAAGAACAGCAGAAAAGTGAAAGTGTTGTTCCTCTGAAAGGGACAGCAGAAATATGAAAATGTTGTTCCTTTAAAAGGAATAGTAGAAATGTGAAAGTGTTGCTCCTTTGAAAGGAACAGCAAAAATATAAAGTGCGTAGAACTGTTGTTCCTAAAAGAGGGACGGTTGTTGTTCCTTTAGAGGAATAGCAGCTATTTCATTAAAAGGAACAACAAACAAATATGAGTAATCAAGATTGTTGTTCCTTAGGAGGAACCATTGTTGTTCCTTAAGAGCAACAACAGTTGTTCCTTAGGAGGAACAACACAACAAATGCAGGCATGCAAAAACGAATTAGTTGTTCACTGCATTAATGTTGAGGATAGGTTACAATTTGAAGGAAGCAATACCTAAGATAAAAAAATATAAGAGAAATCAGAAAAGAAACAACATTTTATTTAAAAACGGTATGTAAATAAATAAATTAAGTTACAACAGTTATGATGTTATTTCTTAAGGCAAGGAAAAAATGATCTCTTTGAAAAATGTTTTGGTAGCAGAGACATGACATGAATCTTCAAATTGAAATCAATTATTCATTTCTTCTATTATGAATCTGTTGGGTAATGAGTTGGATGAAATTCCCTTGTTTCATTAAAATTTCTTTCAAGAATTGCTCGTCCATAAATTGACCTTCTTTATTCTCCTAGGACCTGCAAAAAACGAGTGTCTACCTGCAATAAAACATTAAATCATGGAGAAAGAGAGGTGATTGGGCTCCCCTAATCTAAGAATTATGCAAAAAAAACAAGTAGTTACTCTGTATAACAAATCCACTGAGAAAATAACAAAGCAAAATTTATTTGTCACCTGCGGGAGAGCAGTGGTCGACCATACTAACCAGCAGTGTTTTAATCACAACTTCTTTGTTTTTCATCCAAATTGGGTAATTCGAAAGCCAGATGAAATATAATTCAAATTTATATCTCCAATAAAAATATGTTTTAAAATTTCAATGATATGATATGTCAATTTTTTCTTAGAACAACTTGCATAACAGAGTCATTTTCGATTACCCCACTTAGAACAACAGTGGATATTTTAAGCATAGATTCTTCGTTTGATGTCAGATTCAAATGATTTAAATTAGAAATAAAATTATATTCATTTATTTATCTCCAATAGAAACATGTTTTGAATACAAGAAGAATTGATAGGTCAAATACTCTAAGGAACAGAGAGAAAGACAGAGTTTAAGAGTGCTGATTTACGATAGACAGACAATATTTTGATCATAACTTCCTCATATGATATCGAAAAGGAGTGATTCCAATTGATTTGTAAACTATATTCATAGGATAATATACCATAGAAGCAAGTATTAAAAATTCAGTCATTTAGGCCTTAAAAAACGGACTGTCCCAACTATGTTCCTGAGCTACCTGCTAGACACCTTGTCAATGTTTTGGTTCTAACTTTTTCGTTTCAAATCCAAATTGAGTCATTCAAATTGGGTTGGAAAGTAGGAATGAAATAGGTTTTAAAAATATTCCCTTATGGTCCCTCTAAACATGACAGTCCACACTGTGTTTTCAAAAATTTCATCAAGCCTACAAGCCAAAAAATTTGATATTCAAGCATTTTTTTCAAATCGGTGATAAAAAAGAATATGAGTGTTTGTATAACTGTTATTTCCATTATAATTCATCTACATACACAAATTAATTAAAATATTTATCACTAATTTTGATTTCCACAGCGTGTTGCAACAAAAACAATTATTTTTACATTAAAAAGAAAATGCATTTATTTATGTCCTTATTTATTTTCATTTTTTACACTAACCTAATTTGATTTGAAAAATGAATATGATTACGTATAAGAGTACTTCTAGTGGAGCCATTCTCAAAATAAGGCTTCAAGTATGCACATACCCAAATTTGAAAATTGCATGTTAATAAATATTAGGGAATGAGAAGCCAACTTCCCTTGAAAAGATGGTGCCAAAAATTGTTGAAGTATGGAGTGATGCTGCAAACAAGTGATGGAGTGAAACCAATCTTCAATATATCATTTACTTTCTTGATTTCCCATAGCCATCATATCATGAAGTTCTTGAGCTTTTAAAATGACTTGTTGATGCAAACTAAAAGAAACCTCATTTTCTTCCGTAACTTCTACAATTTTTGAATTTGAAACATTCTGAATCTCAATGTAAGTTTTCTCTAATGGCATATGTGAGATAGAATGGGTGGGAAGAGTTGGTAAGTTTTGTAGTTCAACACTGTAAGCATGTTTTACTGGTTTATTATGGTGAGGGTGTTGAATGAGTTGAGCAGGAAATTGTGTATGGAATGGAGCATTTTGATGTTGTAGTTGATTGGGTTGAGTGGATGATTTTGATATGCAAGCAAGATGTTGTGGAAGACTTGGTGAAGAATATGGATGATGTGTTTGTGCTACAAGATAAGGGAGAGTAGTCATGCAATCATAAGGTGAACCATGCCAAACTTGTAGACAAGATTAGTGGTGGTTATATTGGGATTGACATGGCTGCCCTAACACATTAGTATTCCATAATGGATTATGCAAGTAAGAGAATGGAGAAGAAGTGTTTTGAACCATACCTGTAGGCCATGATTTCCATGGTTTTGACCTTGTTGTAGCTTCCTCATCTCTTTGAAATGATACTTTCATCCTAGATAAGGAAGATAAAATATCTATGGGATGCTCCTTTCGGTAATGAGGGAAAAACACTTCTTCAATTTCTTAAATTTTCTAAACCTGCAAAACATCCAATTTTGAATTTAGAGAGCTAATAAAATCAACTTTAAAATTTTCAAATAAAACATTGATTTCAGCTCTTATGTCTCCTATTCTTGTAGCAGATTTGGAAAAGAAAGAACAAACATCTCTAGAATTCTTACCAGCCTTGGAGATTCCTCTTGAATACCTTATGTACAATTCACAAACATCATCGTATGACAATTGAAAAACATCACCTTTTCCTATCAAATTTAAGAGTTCTAAAAATTCATCTTTGATTCCTCTGAGTAGGAGTGTTTTTAAGATCTATTTTTCCAAATGCTTATATTTTGGATTTTTGAAGGTTGTATTGAAATCGATCTACATAGTCCTCCAAGCTTTCATCTTCCCCTTGTACCATATTGAAAATATCTTCATCGGCCTTGCAATAGTCTTGATACTTCTTCAAGAATATGTTCTTCATGTCCTCCCATGTTTGGATGCAGTTCCCACCTAGGCTTATGAACCATTGGAGAGCTGCTCCCTTTAGAGTAAGAGGAAACACTTTCAACCTTTGATCGTTAGTATAATAATCATATCCTCTACAAAGTATTTCAAACTCAAATAAGAATGTATATGGATCTTCATTTGTCAAACCATGAAAATTTGGTAGAGAAGATGGGGGAATTATGTGCATTTGTGTCACTCATAGATCTTTGATAGGGAATTCAAAAGTAGAAATATGAGCCATTTACTACCATAATAGAAGATATTCTTCATGTGTTTATTTGAGGCTCCTTCTTCAAATTTTCCTGTCAATCGGTTAGTGAAATGGGTGGTGCTTACATCACCACTTGAGTGAAATCATGAGATTTTTTTTCAAATTTCTTTTTTTTTGTTAGTCATTCACATAGAAATTCAAACATTTATTTCTACCCTAAGTTCTTTAACAATCCTGCTGGAAAGCGGGCAAGGGAGCAGGGCTTTTACATGCTCCGTACGCAGGTTCTTACCTTCTATTTTTAATACCCAACTCTTTCTTAATAGGCACCCATCATATGCACACTACTTTAGAAATGGCTACACTCTCCCTGGAAACAACGCCAAAATGTTGAGTGATAAAAGGTGTCTTTTTAACTCCTAATTATCTTCATATTAATTGTCAACCCAGGGACGATTTTTTATTTCAAGAGTGTACTCAATCTGAGGCGGTCACTTGCTCAAGAGTAATGTTTTGTAGTATAGTGCTTAAAATGCAAAAGTAAATGAATGCTGGAAACAAAATCTAATTGGAACAACAAGAAACTGAAATGTTCTGTAACTAAATCATTTACTCGAACAATCATTAGTCAATGAATAAGTAATGATAACTCTCTCCCCTGTAAACTGATGCAAATGAAAATAAATCATAGGCAAGATCTCCAATATGAGAACTTAGACAGCGGTAGTCAATGTCCTTTACAACTGTTGATCTTTCAATCCACACTAAAGCAAATAACTGGAAATGGCAATTCAATTGGAAATGCTCACTAAAACACACTTGTTACAATATCAGTTAAAGGGTGAAATCAAATCCTTGCATGAAAGAGATAACAACAAAGCCTATTTGAACAGTAACACTAAATTAATGGAAATGAACAACAAAGTTAAATTAGTGGAAATGAACAGCAATCTAAAATATAACGGAACAGTAAAGCTAATTAAGTGGAAACACATAGTGACTGTAAATTAAACTAAATCAACAATCTTATCCTAGCAGAATGAACATTAACCACAGGTATAATAGGAATGGAAATCGCGGTTATAATTGAATGGTAATTAAGTGAACAACAATCGCAGTTTTCAGTGAACTGTACTTAAATGAACAACAATCGCAACTATAAATGAACAACAGAATCTGAATTAGACATCGTAATATTATTCCAGAATGAACAACATGACATTTTAAGTTATGAATAATAATCTTTCATATCAATGCAATCCAATCATGATTTTGATATAACAGGGAAATTCAGTGAAATGTTTAGAAACAGATGATTACTAAATAAAACAAATTAAAGAAAATAAAAGGAAATCAAACCATCACATGGAACTATAAAATAATGATACAAGAGGCAAGTGGATCCACTAGGGTCAGGCCCTTAGCTGCTAGTGAAGCACCGCCGGATTACTTTAGGAGATACGAAGGAACTACAACTGTTTTTATATGTTAATCATTGCATAAACATTACAGTAGTTTCGTTCTCTACTTCAACAACGAGAGTCAACAATAACAGTTACAATTTCTCAATATTAATTCTCTCATTCCTCCTATCCTATCCTATCTATCTCTAATCTATCTAATTCTCTCTCTAATCATCCATCATGAATCCTCTTCATCCCCTTCTCTGATCTCTATTCTCATTTAAATACATAGAGAGCAGACAGAAGTTACAAAAAATATGATTACAATATGATTTCTATTACAAAATTGGATTGTTCTCAACAAATTGATAAGCAAGATCATATTTGAAATATCTTTCAATCAATCATTCAATAGGAACAGGTCGAATTTGGCATTGCAACTGGGATAATTTGGAAAATGGCCACAACAGCGAATCTAAGAAAAACTTCTTCAGAGAACCTTCCATTTCTCTCAGTACGGGCTGAATTTGGGAAAATTGCATTATAGAAAACTAATTTGGTCTATTCTAAACAAAACCTATGTTTCAGATTTTCCAGATTCTTCTCCATTTTCCCGAGCTGTTCAATACAAAATTGTCACTTCTTATTCCAACAAATTTCTAAGTTGGCACATTTAATGATCAAATCTTCAATCTGGAAAATATCTTGGAGGCTAAAATGGTGGACAAATTTATTAATAAACCATCATTGGTAAAAACATGCATAATAATAAATTTATTGAAAATAAAGGAGAATAAATAATATTTATCCATAAGAGCATAGATAATTATAAAATAGAATTATATGATAAATGACGTGATAAAGAATGGTAGAAATGGGTGGAATAAACATTCAAAAGTGATAATAATAATGACATATTAACGACCCAACAAGCCTGAACATGATCATAGCATCCCTTTTCTCCCAGGTACCCAACCACCAAATAACTGCCCTATAAATATCCTTTTTCCCAAAATAATGAAATTGGAAAAATCATCAAGGAACTCCTCGAAGCCAATGTTTTCATCCCAACACCAACCCTTATTCATCTCTGTGGTCATGGTTCTAAAGAAAGATAGTGAATGGCACATGTGTCCAAAATTCATGGCCCTTAACAAGCTCACCATCAACGACACATATACTATATTGATAGTTGATGACCTACTTGATGAACTTCATGGTGCCATTATTTTTACCAAGTTGGACCTTCACTCAAGCTATCACCAAATATAGATGAGGTTGACATTACCAAGCCATCCTTTCAAATTCGTGAAGGCCATTATGAATTCCTGGTCATGCCATTTGTTCTCTATAATGACTTGTACACTTTTCATAGCCTCATGAACCACTTTACGAAACTATATCTCTGAAAAATCATCTAGGTCTTTTTTTATGACATTCTCATCTAAAGCATAACATGGGACACTCACCTTTAGCATGTTGACCATGTATTGCAACTGCTCCAAAATCATAAACTATTTGTCAAATTATCCAAGTGTTCCTTTGGCATGGAAGAAGTAGACTATTTGGGACACATTGTGGGTCGTGAAGGAGTGAGAGTTTGTCCAAAAAATATTTGGGCAATGCAATACTAGCCCCAACCAAAAATCTTGAAGAGTTTGAGGGGATTCTTCAATATCATGAGCTACTATCGCAAATTTTTCCACAATTTTGGATGCATTACGAGGACTGTCACTATTATTCTTAAGAAAATTTCATTTCTTTGAACTGATGTAGCTCAGCAAGCATTTTTGGCTCTCAAACAGGCCATGTGCTCCACTCAAGTATTAGCCCTATTAGACTTTACAAAACCTTTTGTGATTAAATGTGATGCTTTAGGTACAGTCATTGGTGTAGTATTAATGCAGGAAGTTATACCATTGGCTTTCACGAATCAACAACTCAATGGAAAGCATCTAGTTCAATATACATATGAGAAATAAATGATGTCCATCTTACATGTAGTAAACACGTGGTAACCATACTTATTGGGGTGACATTTCCAAATCTGTACTAACCATAATATCTTAAAATATTTCCTCAAGAAGCATCTATCATCAATAAAACAAAACAAACGGCTCACAAAAATGTTGGGATATGATTATGAGATAATTTACAAGAAGGGGTGCGATAATGTAGTGGCATATGCCTTATTGCACCAATTTGAGGATGAGGACACCCTTTTATCCCTTTCTCTACCCATACCAAATTGGATTGAAGAAGCTTGTAATGAATGGTTCTCCCATCCCTCTCTATCCCAGCTCATTAATATATTAAGAGCAGATCCTAATTCCTCGGTGGACTACTCTTGAAGGAATGACATCCTTCACTACAAGGGTCGAGTAGTGTTATCCCCAACCTCAACCCTCAAAACCCGCATCTTGGAAGAGTTTCACTCCTCTCTCATCGTAGGACATTCAGGATTTCAGAAGACTAATGCATGAGCACGTTTCTCTTTATTTTGGACCGAAATGAAAAACGACATTCTTACTTTTGTAGTTGAATGTGATGTATGCCAGTGCAATAAAGGGGAAATGACCAAGCTACCAAGAACCTTACAACCACTGCTACTCCTTTCATTTGTATGGACAAATGTTTCCATGGATTTCATTACAGGTCTCCCAAAGTCAACCAACACATCAGTCATCATAGTGGTTGTTGACAGACTTTCCAAATATGCTTATTTTTACGCGCTACCACACCCATTTACCCCAACATTGTTGGCTCAAGTTTTCATGGAAAAAATCTTCAAATTGCATGCCATGCAGACTTCCATTGTGTCTGCTCAAGACTCCACTTTCACCAATAAATTTTGGTAGGAAACTTTTAAGCTACAAGGCACACAACTCCAACTAAGTACAACTTATCATCCCCATACTGATGGTTAAATAGAAGTAGTCAACAAATATTTGGAGACCTATCTGCGGTGCTTCACTTCAGAAAAACGACATCAATGGGTACAATGGCTTCCTTTAGCTGAATGGTGGTATAATACTAACTATTATGAAGCCACCAAGATGATGCCATATGAGGTAGTGTATGGCCAACTCCCACCTTCACTAGCTTCTTATATGCCCAAATGTTCCAAAGTACAAGCAGTTGATCAGCTCTTATAGTGCTATGCCACCATTATCGCTCATCTCAAAGATAATCTACATCAAGTTGAGAATAGAATGAGTTAATAGGCCAACCAACATCATTCCGAGTGGTCATTTCAAGTAGGTGACCAAGTGTTCCTATGAATCCAACCTTATAAGCAGACCTCTCTCAAAGAAAAGGGTTGCGAGAAACTAGCACAAAAATTCTATGGGCCTTATCAGGTACTTCATCGTATAGGAGCAGTCGCTTACAAACTAGCCCTATTAACTACTTCAAAAATCCACCCAATCTTCCATGTATCTTTCCTCAAGAAAGTTGTGGGGAAAATTGTCGGGTTCAAAAAAATCTGCCCAAACTGGATGAGGAAGGATCACTTTGGCTCCAACCTGAATAGGTCCTTGATACTCACGAAATACATATCCACAGTCGCACGATCAAGGAATTCCTCATCAAGTGGAAAGACACTTGTGATATGTGAGCCAACCGCTATTCTTCACCAATTTCTATAGTTGCATCCTTGATGACAAGGCTACTTTTGATGGAGGAGGGAATGTTAGGGTCCAACCCTAACCCATTTATTTATCTAATTAGCCCAAGGAGCCTAGTCAAAGTCATAGTTAGTTAGTTGAGTCAATAAAGCCCATAAACAATTATCTTCATTAATAATAATTGTAAGTGTTTGACCCACATTATAGAAAAGGGACCACAATTAGTTATCAATGGGCCATAGCTAAAAAATAAACTAGTTAGTCTGTATTATGCAAGGGACCATTAGTAGTTAGGGTTTTGGATGTCATAAAGCTATAAATAGTCATAGATAGCAAGAGAAGAATCATCGAGTCTTATTTCAATTGTGTGCTTTGTTGGAGGTTTCCCCTTGAAGAAGTAAGTGAACATTGTATTTTGTTTCTGAAATTTAAAATATCTTTGCAACTTATCTCAATTCATGTGATATTTTTGTGTTTTGGGCCATATTGTTTCGTATTTCTAGCATTATGGTTTTCTCGCAAGTCAAGTGCATAACAAAACAGGTGTGTATTTTTTTTAATTTTGCATAACTTGTAGAAATTCCTTATAGATTCAAATTGCAAATTATAATATGCTAAAACAATTGACTTGAATATACTCTCCTCATCAGCAGAAACAATAAACGATTGATGAACTCGTGAAGCATAAAAGAGAAAGAATTCAATCACATATAACACAATAATTTTATGGGGAAAGCCATAGCTAAAAACCCCTTCTATCTATATATTGCATTAATCAGAAAATATGAGAATATTAAAATGCTTTTCTCAAGCCTGAGAAACCTATGCACTATCTCAATCTATCTCACTAGTTCACAAATAAGTTCCAACCAATACTTAGCCAAATCTATTGCCTGTCAGGCTCCTATTTCCTTGTCTAGTTACCTAGGTATTTAGCCCATATTTAATTTGGAAATTCCTCGTCCATAAATGAGCAATCCATTATAGGCCTCTTTATGATTACATGCACCACCTGTACAATTTGGAAGATTATACAACAAATAGTACATTGTCCTTGAACTCCAATCTCAACTAGTCTTTCTTTGATCTGAAATGCATGAGTTAATTATGAGTGAATCTTTAGTTTACTAGTTGAGAAGTGTTGATTACACCCCACTATTGCATGTTACACCCTACTACTAGATCTCCCACTAATTCCTCCATCAGTTGGAACTAATTTAACTAAATTTAACTCAGTTAAACTAAATTAAATAATTACAACTCAAAAGAACTCAACCTAGGCCGCTAAACTTTAGGAGCCACTCTACATGACTCTAGATAGACTCCCAACTCGAATAAACTGAGTCAACTAGGTCAAATTAACTTAGTTAACTATTACAAGTTGCTATGAGAATTACAATTACAATTTAATTCCTAATTTAATTCAAGGACAAAATTAAATTAGGATTTTCTTGTAGCATTTTTCAACACTCCCTCTCAACAAAAAAGGGTTTATCTTCTACCCTAATCCTACCTTTGTGACACTTAAATTTTCATCTTGACAATACCTTTGTCAAAATATCGGCATCCTACTCCTTTATAGGAACGTACTCTAGTAACATGATTCTCCTCTACACACAATCTTGTAGATGGGATACCAGATGTTGATATGCTTGGACCAATCATGTAAAATTAGATTCTCAGAGAGTTTGATACAACTTTGATTTTCATAGTAAATCATTGTAGGATTCATCTACTGACCAAATAACCCAACAAGGATCTTCCTTGTTGGAGAGGTAAATCCCCTCTATGGATAGAGGCGATCCCTACTAGCCCAGAACAGGTCTAGCAACAATCAAACAATGCTACCACGCAAGTTCCTAATTGCAAATAAAAGGTACGTGATGAAGACCTACTTGGATTCCAATGCTTTCGTTTGTAGAAGAGACGTCGCCCACGCTCCTTTGCCTTGGCCGGTCACAATCCTCCACTATCTTCGTGAATGGACACCTGCACACAAAGAGAACAACACAAACATAAGCGTGAAATCTAATATATGCA
>APFE031126066.1:0-11075 GCA_000404065.3 Pinus taeda | reverse complement strand
CTTCACGTGCCATGACTAGTGAAGCTTGAGGTGTATGTGACTTCCTTGAACCAATTTGAGGATTTGGTTCTTCAAGCACTCCACCTATTTTCAACTTTAACCTTGTGAGCATAAGAAAAAAACCTTGCAAACAAAATCAAACCTTCAAAATAACCTTGAGCTCTGATACCAAACTGATCTGAATTAAAAAACATGAAGGTTTATTGAAAATTTGCAAGTAAATTTATGTCTTATGGGCAATGGATCAAGTTGCAAAAGTACATAAATTTTAGTGTTTAAAACTCAGTTTGAAGAAAATAAACAGACACAAATAAACCATACACAACAACAAATAACAAAAATTGATAACGAAGTTCAACCCTCCTAGGCTATGTCTCAGGGTCCAGCTTCCAATGTTGGGCCTCTTTAATTATGTGCTAAAATCTGTAATTACATATATTTAGAGTGCTCAGAATGAAAAACTAATGCTTCCAATGGCTTCAGAAGACCCAAAAACCCTTTTTTTGGGCTCTTGTTGTGCTCAAAAAGGCCAACCACGCATCAAGTTGTGGCTCTCCAAAGTTTTTCTGCTAATTGTTCTCCAATTTTGCAAAATTGGCTAATTGTTCTACATTTTTTGCCCTTCTGCTGCCCATCGAGAAACAAGTGTGCCTCACACCGACTAGATTCGAGCCGAAATCGGTGCAATTTGTCAAATCATTAATTCGACTAATAACCCTTGAGCTCCAGATTTAAGGCCTCACATTTGGTCCCGTTGCCCATGTGGCTGAGAGTCGAGCTAACCACCGCTCCTGCCACTCTACGCCTCCCACCGGTGGTTGCGATCTTATAGAGTCATGGGTCTGGGGGCCAGGGCTAACTCCCCGCTCCCACCACTGTAGCACCCTATTCCTTCGCGGTAGCTACATGCAACCGATACGACCAGGGCTCGGGTCCAAATCTCTGCACCTCTAGTTGAGCGCTCAACAGTGGTATGGTAATAGGTTATGTGACTAGGGGTTGGGGTTGGTCCTCGCCCCCACCCTAATAACACTTGTTCACGGTTCCATGGTGCAACTCAAGACTAGGGGCTAGGGCCAACACCCGACCCCTCTCCCCCATTGCATATTACATTAAACTTTAAATAATAAAATTGACCATAGTATGTTAAGTCTCATGTGAATGGTGTAGTGGTGGAGCTCAATGATGTTCTATGGTATGTCACAGGTTTGACCTGGTTGAGTCCTGCAGGTCAAACAAACAAAATTTTAACCAACCTTGAGGTGCCATGTGACAACCTCTGGTTGGGCCATGCTACAACCTCTAATTGGACCTCAAAAAACAATTGCAACCAATCACATGTGCCCACTTGGACCAATGTAAACATGAAACTTGTTGAGCCCACATTGGTCCTTCACCCAGTCGTACGCCCAGTTAGCATGCTAACATCAGCAATACACACTGCCCAGTCAGCAGTCTAGTCAGCACACCTGCAATTTTTTTAGTAGTTGACCCAAACGATCATAATATCATAACTTGAGCATATGATGCCAGTTTTTAGCAATTCAAGTGGTGTTGGATTCATGATGATGAGCACTATGATCTGGAACTAGTTTCAAGAATTTTCAAACACTTTTACTTTTGAGTACTTTTCTAATCCCCTAGATCACTTAGCCATAATAAACCAAATGAACACCCACTAGGATGTTTTGGCCAACATTTAGCTTGGAATACGTATCCCCTAACCTTGGCCTTATTTTACCTTTATTAGCTTTATTACATGAACTTTTAACTTGGGGTTGTTACAATCTTGCATCAATTGATCTTAAGTACACCCCGCACTGTAAAATTGTTCTCCTTCTTCCTAACCTGCTCTGGCCAACACTTAGCCAATTCAAGCCACAACCAACCTCCTATTTACTTGTGCAATCTTGGAGGAATTAAGCTCCTTAAAAATAGGGAAATTCCCTATTTCCTTGCGCAAATCCAAGGGAAATTGATCAACGACTTAGTGCAAAATCAATGTAGACTCAACAATATACAATTATACATTCAAATGTGCCTTTTCCATCCACTCAACTGAAGCGACAAAAATTAGAGTTGTTTATGCTTGAAATGTAAAATACACAATGTATTGTAAGTAATAATTTTTATTAATAATATGAATGTACAAGAGTGATTGAATGTTACATTGAGAGCCTGCTTATATACCTAGGCAGGTGTCATTTCGTGAATGGTTATGTCTTTTAGACATGCCTTTCTATTTAACTAATGACTATTTAATAATCATTACTACGATTATTTATTATTTATATTTATTTGCATTTATTGTATTTTTATATAAATTATATTCATAACATTTCCCTTTTCTTCAAAAGCTTTGTCCTCAAAGCTTAACCGCTGACAAGTTTCTCCATGTTCCATACATCATTTTGGTTTGTCGATTTCCTTCTTTGCGAACCCACTCTCTCTCTCTCTTTAATTAATTTTTTTTTAAGGGTAGTTCACACACATTGAGTGACCGCTACATCCACAGGAAATATCTAGGTAGATCAACCGAGGTGATCTACCCATCGGCCAAACAAGCAAGGCCTAACCCCAAGGGCATGGAGGAGATTTGACCATGTGACCTCCCAACCGGGAAGCTACTTAGCAATGAGAAGTTGACCAACTAAGCTAACCCTTGGGGCTTCTCTTTTTTAAATTAATTATTATATTATATATATATATATTATTATATTTATTATATTTATTAATTGGACTATAATTAAATTATATAACTATCAATTAATTATATAATTAATTAACTAATTTAATTGATTCAATAATTTAATTAACTATATATATGTGTGTGAGCGTGTGTACATATATACATATACATATACATATAAGTTATCTAACTTGTAACCTTATGTTACTATGAATTCATAAACGAGGTACACGAGGGATACAACTGTTGATCGCAAGTGACATTACTATTTGATGGAAAAAAAAAAATGTTTGACAGCTAGTCGGGACCAGATACAACAAAGATTTTTCTGAGCATAGTTTGTCAGGCTAGAACACATATGGGGATAAATATGTTTTCAATTATCGACTGGCACTAGAAATCATCAATAGACAAGGGGTTTGGCTATCGTTGGAAGGCAGACAGGGCAGAAAACTACGAAATTTATTGGTGGTTTCTATGAAAGTTTGGAGCAGAGAACAGACAGGAGGATCTGAAAAAAGGGATGAATGACAGTCAAGAATTTAGGCTACGGTGAATGGTAGTATGGCATATGGTTATAATGAAATAATGACACAAGGAAGCGGCAGGGTATTGGTGGTGGTAAAAAAATGTTCCCAAGTTGATCACTAAGTTCCCAGAATTGTAGTAGTGATATTGGTAGAGGTATAGCCATATCTGTAAATTCACCATCGAGTTTTTTGAATGTTGCATAGGTCTAATTATGTATGCAGGAAAACGTTGGATATGGTTCTCTTTCTCCTCTGTGGGTGATACTTATCTGGATTGCTCATTCTATTTTGAAATAGTGGGATAAACCAGCTTCCTTATAAATCCACAGATATGACGTGCTTGTCCTTCTGTGGATTGATCATTACCCCTAATTGCTTGAGCCTCATCATTATCATTAGCACTTTCAGTTTTATACCTCATCTTCTGGTTTTATTGTGTTGTTGAATTTGAAGAAATTGGTTTGATTTCTCAACTGAGGCTGTCATAGTATCCATTTGGATTCTGCCTATTGTTGTGTAGGTAAATCCCCTCTGCGGACAAAGGCAATCCCTCTAGCATAACTGAGGTCTAGCAACAATCAAGCACGCTAACCCGTAGGTTCCTAATTGCAAAATAAAGGCCAAGATGAAAGCCTACCTCGAATCCAACGCTTATATTCGTGGAAGGGTTGTCGCTTCCGTTCTTTCGCTTCAGCTGGTCGCGCTCCTCAATCTCTGTGAACATACACCTGCACAAGCAAAGGACAAGACAAATACAAGCATAAAATCCGGGAAATGCAACTATGTACCGGTCAGAAAAGATACAACTCAAACATCATAATCAAAGATACATGAGTGGAACCATAATGATAGTCATTTATCTTATTAATGAAACAAAAGAAAATTACAACCAAGTTCTGACATCAAATCCTCCTTTGGTTGGGTCCAGCCAGCAAGTCCTTCAAGCATTCACCCTTGAAAGTAGATATCCCAAGATAACTCTCTCTCTCACACAAGTTTACACTATATGGAAACACTTCACAACCTTCCTTAAGCACTAAGGCAATCCCACACTTATCACACCAGTTGCCTATCAAGCTCACAATACTATCAGCAATGCTCTAAACACAATCAATTCCAAACTAGTAGCTCATGGAAATGGTGGAGGCTTAAATAGGAGAAGGAGTCTCCATGAATGGTGTGAGGATGAGCTTATCTCCAAGGAAGGTGGCTCAAATGACGAAACAAACATGCCAGAGAAGGGAGGGCAACATTTACAAGGCCAACAACCAGGTCTGGAGTCATCTGGAAGGTCGGCTGTTTACTCCAAATTCGCCCAAACTGGATCATCGCGAGTGCATAACTGCACTGGAGCGCTGGCATCGCTGCTGAATAACAAGGAAAGTCATATCAGTGCGATCATACATAAAGAGCAGCGCGCTGTCACATGAAATTCGACCAGCGCGGGAAAGGCGTGTGCTTCCGCGCTAGCAGTGCATTGAGTCTGTTTAGGAGCTCTCATCAACGCGTTTATTTTTAAAACAGTCGCGATGATAGAGGAAACTTTGGCAAAGTGGGTCATTTGGACACATTAGAGAGCATGAGCATGATGAATTTGGTCTCATGATTCAGTAGGAAGACTGACAAGGAGATAGTGACAAATTACTATGTAACACCTATTAAGCATTGTTTCTCAACCATAAACCCAATCCTAATTTTCAACATGTTCGTTGGGCCCAATTCCTCTTTCTGACAAACAATGTTGTTGGTGTTATCAAACAATGTTAAATTAATGATATTGATGTCATTAATTTCATTTTCTTTTGGAAGCATATGTCCACTAAGTAGTTACAGATCCATGCGAGGAGGCACTTTTTCCCATTTACTAAGAATTTTGGTCAATTTACCAGTTGCACAACTATTTCTAGTGGCTTGAATATTAGTATCATAAGGAGAGTTATCTAGCTTTTTGTTAGCAGTCTTACAACACACTTATTTTTTCTATTATAGTTTTGGTTGTCTGGGGTTGAACATTAGAATTGTGAGTGGTGTGAAAGATCCTATACTCAAGGAACCCCTATTGCAACAAAACTGAGTTTTTTTATGCTACTTGATTTTAATATACATTATCAAGTTATTTTCTAAAAAATACTAAAGTAAATTACTTCTGCATCCTACACCAATTTAATTTGATTACATGAAACAAGAAACTGAGCAAAAAAACAAGATACATAGGACACCATTATTTTTGGACAAAATAGTTGATTTGATAACCACCCTATGAGTGACCTCAGTTGAAGATTTATTAAACAAAAGGTATTACAGACTCATGTGTTGGTGTGTGTGTTTTGTGTTATCGAAACAACGGATCGATCAGATTGCCAATACATAGAAAATAAGTGGAAAGACAATAGAGAAATACAATAAGAAACGTAAAGACACAAATAGTTTTTAATAAGGAGTCAACCCTATTCTCTAGGGTTACGTCTCTAGTCCAGCTTTAGTGGTGGCCTTGTTTTATTGTGTCTTTCAGTAAAAAAATTACAATACAGGGACTCAATATGAGTTCTCCTGAAGCAGATTTTGCTTGGCAGGTGGTTCTTGATTCCCCAAGCCACTCGGAGTTCATAGACTCTTTTTCTTCCTACCAGCTCTATGACCCTTGGTCTACAGTGGAAAGAGACTAAAGTGGTGTTCAATATGGACAGATTCCTCTATGGGAAGGCTTGAATATTCAAGCTCTCTGGTGCTCGACGCTGCCTGTGGTCAGCTCGGCCCTCTATCTCCTCTGCTTGGCTTTACTATTCTTTGTGTTCAGTCCTCCTCTCCAGGTTCATTGTTCACTGTCTCTCTTTCTCGCTTGGACTCCTTTCAATTCGGGTTCCCAATCAACTCTTTTTGTTCGACTGTCTCTGTTCATGGCTTTAGCCATTCGATCCCTATGCCTGTTCGATTCCTCTCCCGCCTGCGTCGATTCTCCTTCTCCAGCTACGCTTGGAGTTCCTTGTTCGGCGTCATCATGAATGCCCAGGGAGTGGCCACATGTCCCTGTTGAACTGGTAAATCCCCTCTGCGGACAGAGGTGATCCCACTAGCCCAACACGGGTCTAGCAACAATCACACAACGCTAACACGCAGGTTCCTAATGCAAATTCAGAGATCGATTGATGATAGGCCCTACCTGGATTCCAACGCTAAAATACTTGCTAGAAGAATCGTGGCTCCCGTTCCTTTGCTCCAGCTAGTCACAATTCCCCATGACCTCGTGAACGGACACCTGCCAGATTGCACAAGAACGACACAAATACAAGCATTTAAAATCCAATAGATGCAACAACTATATATCAGTTCAGAAAAGATATAACTCAAACATCATTATAAAGACACAGGAGTGGAACCCATAATGATAGTCGTCTATTAATGAGTAAAAACAGAGAAAGATACAACCAAGGTTCTGACGTTGAACCTATTCTCTGACTGGGCGAGCAGCTAAATACGCCTTGCAAAAGACATTTCCTCTCTCAGAATTCCGGCAACATAACCTCCCTATGCTTCACAATTCTTATTATCACTCTAGCATTACTTCAGCACTCACAAAGACTCTAGCAAAACTAGCTTGTTTAATGCATGAGGACAGCCATTTATAGATGGAGAAGGGAGGAAGATACATTGTACTAGGACACCCATTGTGGATTGGCATTATCCCTGAAAAGCTACTCAGCATAGTTGTCATGGATAAACAATGACTTTCGACCTCTATCTTGAGGATTTTTCCCTCATAGAACTGCATGACAAGAGAGGAAAAAACATATGGGTGCGTGTTGGCCAAAAATCATTACCAAATTTAGGTGGCGCGGGTGTTGCTCTAGGACAGAGCGCCAATGGGCGTGCCCCCTTTTGAGGATCTGAGTCATTGGCACAGGTAGGACACTGTGTACCTGCGCTAATGGAAAAAGGGCACTTTTTAGGGATAATTTGCAAAAGGTGTCTTCAGGGAACATGAAGTACATACTCAGGGGAACATAATGCAAGTATTTTTAGGTTATGTCACTGCTCACAGGTCCCGAAATGTGTCCTCCAATGTACGAAAACAAGGGTAACAGGGATGGTGACCAATGGTGACAAATTACTGTGTAACAGTCCCCATCTAACTGGTGTCAGCATGCTTCGTTGGTTCGTTTCTTCAGTTACGGTGTGGATGCGTTCGTCCTTCACCGTGGTGTTCAAGCGGACTCCAAATCCCTTTATAACGCGGCTTAATTCCTTGTTGATTCCATTTCTTTCCATCGGGCGCAATCTCAGTTGTCCGATCTGGGCTCCTCAAGATCCGACGTCATACGCACATCGAGCACAGTTGACTTGCTCGACCGATAACGTGCGATCAATGGCGGTTTTCTCTCACCTCCGCCGCCAAACGTTGATCGGTGTATGGAATCGCTCCGCTTCTATCCAAAACCTTTTACCATTCAAAGGTGCCCCGATCAAAACCGTCGGTTTCCAAAGCGTGGGTCCCACCTTCGTACTTTAGCGCTTTTACCTTTTCCCACCTGCAGTCCTCCGGTTCCCCCATGCGACCAGGTGCTCAGGCTTTCCCATTTTGGCCCTGTTCGCCCAGCGATGCGCCATTAGCGTTAGGCGCTAATCGCGCATCAAAAATCACCTCCTTTTCCTGATCCAAGGCTCCCAGGGGCTACTTTGACCTCCCACGCAGTCTCTATGGGCCTCGGTCAGCGTGCTTTGACCGAGGTCCTCGTAGTTCCACGCTGGCCGCCATTGCCACTGGTTCAAGGTGTTTTTGACGTTGTTTTGGATTCTTTAAAGATTTGCTTCGTCCCAATACAATCAAGGTTCTTTGACAGTTGTTTATGGATCTGATTCGGATCACAGCCTTCCCACTGGAAAAAAAAAAAAAGGCTTTTGGACCACCAAAAGTTGGTTTTCTTCAAGCATCGACTAAGTGAGGAAACTGTTGTCTCACTTGTCTAATCTCAATCCACTTCGCACTGCTTGGCTTCGAACCTTTAAGCCCAATCCTGAGGTATTCCACTTGTCCACTGCACGTCATCCTTACCTTCCTGTCCAGCACTGTGTCTTCCTAAAATGCACTTAGATATTCAGGTAGTAGGTCGTCAACAGAAGGTAATTGACTCTGCTCTTCAGGGTCCTCAATCATTGAAGGTACAAACAACCTCAAGCAATCTGCGTTCATGACTGAGTCGATGTGCATGTAAACTGGTAAATCAAGGCGAAAAGCATTTTCACCAATCTTCTCAAGTATCCTGAAGGGTCCATACCTTATAGGTTTTAGCTTTTTACCTTCACCTTGCATCCTATCCTTGCTGATATACAGCCAGACTTGGTCTCCAACTTGAAAACTATGCTTCATGCAATGCTTATCATGCCTAGCCTCGTACTTGGCCTAGCTCTTTTCCAGTTGTTCCTGTACTGCCTGCTGGATCTCCTGGATCTATTCAATGAACCTAGTTGCCTTGTCCACATCGTTGTGTCTATCAACCATGGTATCTTTACCAAAGACAAAATCCAAAGGAGACCTTGGTATGAAACCAAAACAAGTCTCAAAATGAGATCTTTGGGTAGAAGAGTGTTTGGCTCTATTGTAAGCATGTTGCACATAACACAAGTGTTCATCCCAAAGCTTAGGGTGTTTGCTACAATATCCTCTCAGTAGTTGGATCACTTTCCTGTTAACTACTTCTGTCTGGCCATCTGTTTGTGGATGAAAAGTTGTGCTTTTCTTTAATTTGGTTTCCATTAGTTCCCACAGACTAGACCAAAACTTCCCCACAAATCGGGTGTCTTAATCAGATACAATAGAAGCGGGTAATCCAAAATCAACCCATAAATGTTCAAAGAATAATTTTGCAATTTGTTCAGTTGTAATCTATTTATTACAGGGTATCAAAATACACATTTTGCTGAACCTATCCACAACAACATATAGATAATCATGACCTTTCCTAGATTTAGGCAGTCCTCCAATGAAATCCATGGAAATGCTTTCCCAAGGGTGAGAAGGAACTTAGCAATGGAGTGTACAAGCCTAGTTTTCTATGTTGGGCTTGCTTTTAGCGACACATAGCCACCCCTTTACATATCTAGAAACTGTCTCCACTCATTTTCGCCAATAGCAAACCTTTGCAGCTCGCACTGTTTTACTTACCAAAGTGACCTGATATCAGAGAAGTGTGTGCTTCCTTAATTATCTTTGCTCTCTCAGTTTGTGGAATGCAGAGATTCCCACAATGATATAAGAGTCAGTCCTTCACATGATAGTCCAATTCTTCTACTCTTTTGCCTTGACTCAAAGTTGCATATACATCTTTAAAATCCATATCCGGAGCATATTGTTCTATGTAGCTTTCATACAGCACAGAATTATGCTTAAGTATGGTAGATGCATTTATAATGGGTCTAGATAACATGTCTGCAACCTTGTTATGTACGCCCTTTTTATATCTGATGACTAAATGAAACTGTTGTAGAAAACCCATCCATCTGTAATGTCTTGATTGCTGCAACTTAGTTTGGGAGTGTAGGTATTGAAGTGGTTGATGATCAGTATGTATTACTATTTCTTTTCCCATTAAGTAATGTTTCCACTTTTTCACACTCTGAACTAATGCATACAATTCTTTATCATATGTAGGATAGTTAACTACTGCAGGATTAAAAGTCTCAGAATGGTAACATATGGGTTCATTGTGCTGTGTCAACACTGCTCCCATGGCATAGTCACTGGCATCAGTTTGGATCTCAAATGGTCTTTGTAGATTTGGCAATGCTAGTACATGTGCTGTACTAATTTTTTCTTTCAAGGTGTCGAAGGATTTTTGTTGTTTGCCTCCCCACTGAAACACCTTGTTCAATCCTATCAAGGCATGTAAGGGAGCTGCAATTGAGGAAAATTTGAAACGATCTTCCTCCAATATTGTGCTCCTCCGAAGAAGCTTCTCACTTCTGTAGCAGACTTGGGTTTAGGCCAGTTTACAATGACTGCCACTTTAGAGGGATCTATTGTTATGAAACCAGCTGAAGAAAAGATAGATCAATGCCTTAGAATTCAGCCTCTTCGAGGGGGAAACCTCCTTTACATTACATAAATGAACAATTACTCGATGATACAAATGAAAAGACCTCCTTTCTATATATAGGAGTTTAAGGGCTCATAACATAATCAGAGCCGACATAACAATAATAATGTAAGGGCACAATAATAACAATAGTGGGCTTCTATGGGGCACAATAGTACCAATATGGGCACTACATGGGTACTTCAATATAATAAGTGGGTTGTACTAATAACAATAAGGGGTTACACTAGTAGTATAGGGGCCTAACATGCCCCTCTCCTTCAAAAAGCGTTGTCCTCAACGCTTGTAGTTCTTGATGCTTTTGTATAAAATTCTTGTCCTTCCCTGTGGAATCTTCAGCTGGTAAGTTCTTCCACTTGATGATATACTCTGAAATTGATCGTTTTCGTAGCTGTCGGGTTCTTGTTTCTGTGACTGTTGCAGGTTCCAATATGATTTTTCCTTCCTCTTCAATTTCTAACAATATTGTTTGAATTGGGATCTTTTGCAACTTTTGAATAAGTGGCCATACTTCTTCGTCCTTCTTCCATTCATCCCTTGCTTCATTTATCCAATCTAGTTGGATAATAGAAATAGCACAAAACAATGCTTCCACATCCTCATCCTTGAAGAGTCTCCCCATTCGGTAAGGTCGCCATTTTTTAAGTGCATGTAGTATTGCCAACATTTCCTTCTCATAAATAGCTTGCTTGAGATGTAGCAGTAAAAATACCCAATCACCTACATCAAAACATTTTTCACTATGATGTTGATCTACTGTTGTTT